>VTGD01000115.1:0-102985 GCA_013406985.1 Calonectria crousiana | reverse complement strand
CAGCGCTGCGGTCAATTCAAGTTTCAATTCAAATCTCAAGTCAAAAGCAAAAAACTCAACCATTTAATTGGTGGAAATAAAGTTGGTCCAATCAAATATCAGCTTTGTTTGCTTTTGACTTGATATTTGAATTGAAACTTGAATTGACCGCAGCGCTGATCCAATCATTCAACATCGTAGCCGTTCACGGCAAAATTGATCAAATCTAGCTCCACGTTGGCGAAGCGAACCCGCCTACCCTAGAATATTATAAAGTCTTCAACACTGCCGTAGGATTATGCGAATTTCATATAGCACTTGGTGCATCCCATAATTATCATATCTCAGCCGAGATTTTTGCAGCAGATCACTCTTTCTCTTGATCTATTCCGTTCACGTTTACGGAAAAGAAAAATGTCCAGATGCTACTTATTTTCTTCTTATTAGACTACACACTACAGTAGGAAAGACAAATATGGACCAGTGGGATCTCGGCAATCTCAAGACATGTAATATGTCTCAACAATACATATTAGCCAATGTTTCATAAATCGGCCTCTACCATGTGAATGTGCGTATGAAATTAATCCGATTGGTGATACAAAGTTATAAATAGAGTCCAAATATGCTTTTATTTACACAATCGATTGGAGTAGTGAAGAGGATGTTGTATCATAGGAGCCATATAGCAGCAAGAGCCTGCCTAATTCTCAGAAGAGCCATCTTTCTTCGCCTTCAACACACTAATGACCTCTGAAGCACCTCGGGCCCCTGACCTAACAGCCCCCTCCATGTACCCTTTCCAAACAGTAGAGGTTTCCGTACCTACGAAGTGGATATTTCCATATGGCTCCCGGATGGACTTGCCCGCATCGCTTGTCAAGAGACCTGGCATCATGACCGGGCTGGGTGCACCCAATGCCCATGGGTCCTTGAGCCAATCCTTTTCGATGACGTTGATGGGCTCGGGAATGTCTTTGACGACCGTGCCAAATGCGGAACTGATCTGTCCGAGAACAGCATTCTTCCTATCCTCGGCCGATAGCTTGGACCAGCTCCGCCCAGGCGCGCCCACGTGGAAGCAGGTCAGGCTGTATTGCTCATCCTCTGGCACGCACGTGTCACGCGTGAAGGCGACGGGGCCGTCTGACGAGGAGAAGACGCCGGAGAGGTTGGCTGCACGCCACCACGGGTGTTCATAGACAAGAATTGTCTTCGAAGTGTAGCCGAGCTTTGTCGATTGGGCAAGCGTCTGCTTCGCTGCAGGCAGAGAAGGCTCGAACTGGATCAGAGGATACAAACTGGTAGGGACAGAGACAATGACTTTTTCAGAGTGGTAGCGGGCACCGTCCTTGGTCTCGACAATGCACCCGCTGTCGCTTTGTGTAATTTTTTCCACGGCCGTGGAGAGCTTGAGTCTGCTTTGATCAAGTGATCCTGCATATTTCTTTGAGAACATTTGGTTTCCTAATGACAAGTTATTTAGCCTTTGACGTGAAACACGAGCCATGCCATGCTTACCCTGACGATTTCTCAAGTATTGACCACCATCCTTGGTATCAGATATGATATGATCCAGCCCAGTGCCGCTCTTGATGTAGTCGACTAAAAACAAGGCGCTCAGCTCGTCTGCATCAACGCCAAGAAGCGCCCGGGTCAAGGTTGTTACTAGGGTCTTTGACAAGTCACTCCCGTAAGTCTTTTCCGCGAATTCAAGCGCAGTCAAAGCGTCTAGTTGTGCTGCATCTGGGTCAAGTTCGGGATGTTCCAGATCGGAGCGGTCGACATACCCGGTCAGGTTGACCATGATAGTCTGGAGCTCCTCGATTTGCTCTGGGGTAAGCTGTGCAGGGTGTATTAGGGACTGAGAACATATTTACGGTTGGTTGTCTGGACTTACTGCGGCAGGCAACCCATACGGGATCGTCGAAAACTTTCCTTGAGCATCCTCGTATATGGATGAGCCTTCGGTTCGCTGCTCAACAAGATCAAACCCATATTTCTGCGCCAGAGCATACATTTCGGATTGAGTGCTGTTGTTGATCCACGCAGCACCCAGGTCAACGTGCCCTTTGCTGTTGGGGGAGGAAGATACCGAAAGAGTCTTCCCGCCAACGTGGTCCATGGCTTCTAGAACCATATATGACAGTCCGGCATCTTGGATATCGTTCGCCGCACGCAGGCCACTGAGCCCAGCGCCGACAATGATGACCTGAGCGGCCTGAGTTGAGAGTGTAACCATGATGACTACCTCAAAGTCCGACGGTTTATGGAAGTGAGGACGATATTGAATTTTCTGATGAGTTGTTCGAAAACCTCTTTTGCAAGGTGACGGAAGAGCCCAATATATATATATATTTTCCCCCCATCTAATAGATGATCTTGAAGTGCTCCATGATCTGAATTCTGACGTACAAAAGTTCACAATTGCCGAGTAAGCGACCCGAAAATTCCGACAAAACGATTACGAGCGCATCATAATACCCCATTGTTGAAAGGAAAAGTGGGTTTTCCCGACGGGAATCGACGGACATGCTGGGTGGAGATCGTTTGGGGGGGGAAACAGGGATACGTTACCATTTAGCCAAAATTATTTAAGGATATGAGATTGTTTCTCCCTTTTGTAGATTAGAGACCCTTTTGAAAAATTTCAAGACACATAGGTGCAAATGGCATGGCATGGCATGTAACAAGTTCCTTTGCTTTGCTTACCTCAGCGGGGTTTCCGCAGCGAGGTGAGCGCCGGTCTTTTAGATAATTTAGCGTGCTCCGGCTCATTCAGAAAGGGCAAGCTAGCAGAGATTCAAGTAAATTTCCAACAAGAGCATATTTTAAACACTAACCTTACTAAACCCCACCCCCCAAAGCGAATTTAAGTATGTGGGCGCGATTCCTGAGCCGGATCCTCAGGGTGAGATGTGGGACATGTCTGATACCCTGTCTTCGCCAAATTACAGAATAAATTCACCGAATATCTTTGACTCGGGAACGTAAAGCAGGGGTGGTCATGAAATAGGAAAATAATTCTATACAAAAGTACCTAAGCAGCAGAGCTAACAATAGTCTCCAACCCGATAAACCAAACCATCATGTCTTCGTTTCCACTTTTCAATGACGTTTTCTATGTTTGTTTAAGCTCATAAAATATCTCTGCTATCGCTTATATTTCTTATCGTACACATCCTGCAGTACTGTTTATCCTACAGCTGACACCATTACGTATGCACAACAGACACTTCGATATCGACCGTCTTGTTGATTCCCGGCCGATTCGTATGCAGCTGGTCCATCTCAAGGACCGAAGGTGACCTCTGAGGCATGCCGGCCTCAATCATTCTCTCTTGGGAGCTGTTGCGACGAGCACTGGTACCTCCAGCGTGTATTTCTACCGTTCGGCCGTTCAATCCGATCGGGTATGACAACTTGTTCGACATGGACGGGTGCTGTCTCGCCTGACCCTGGCTTGGGGGATGGCTGAGCGAAGATGAATGATACATCTGGTCTGAGAAAACCAATTTGGATGACAGCATATCGATCCTGCGTAAAGGTTAGGAGACGAAAAGGATGAGGGCCAAAGGAGCCGGCTTACAGCATGACGATTGGGAACAGGCACTCCATCGTATACACAAATCGGTCTATCTGGCCAGCCAAATTTGTGGCACTCTGAGCCGAGTTTTGGAAAGAGTATGTGATGGCCCTGACGACACCGATGACGGCCAGCAGCGCCAGGCGCACTTCGGTGCTGCGCATCAAATATCGAAGCAAACCAGTCCTGATGGCTGCCTTTAGGGACGTGGTTTTTGCCGATGCGAAAACAGTAAGAAGGAAATAGGCGCTGATGCATTCGACCACGGCGATGGAGACGAAGTAGCCAATGTGGAGGTTGTTAATCAATCCTTGGAGTGCGTCGCCCCCGTTCAGGATAGATCTAACTCGACAGCCGGCAATGGAGATTCTCAGGCCGGTGATGGTGATCATGATGGTCCAGAATAAGCTTGCAAAGATCCTCCAGCGAATGTGTTGAAGGACGCGGCTGAGGATAATGTAGCTGTAGAAAGAGAGTCCTGCCTCTTGGACCTGGGTAACTGTTTGTTAGCTCATTCCAGCCCAGTTTCGAGTGCGGGAGGGCGATGCGTACCAGCCACAGAATGTCTGCAAATGTCGATGCCACGGCCCTCCCTATCGTAGGGGCGCCCGGCTGATAAAAGGCATAGTAACAGAGCCCATTTGCGATGGCTCCGGAGATGGATGTGACGATCGGGACGGCGGATATCTGCGAGTACGTGGTGATGCTGCAGACGAGACAGGAGCAGAGGAAGTTGCCGACACCAATGGTGCTGAGAATGGACCAGCTCAGCTCAAAGTAGACGGGATGGGATGATACCCACGACATTGCTGCACGTAAATGGGGACGACCCGTGTCGAAGAGGAGACGAGAAGCGCCACGGAACTCGGGAGTGGGGAAAAGGCAGTTGTTATTTAAATCTAGGAACAAGTTGATCCTGACAGCTGCAGGGTGTCCTTTGACACGGACTAGTGCTGGCAAACGCTGGTTGGGCTGCACTGCCTGAGCGGATGGCCACTGCTTGCATCACGGGCTTGTTCGTGACACGGCATCTTCCCTGCATTGTGCCATTCTATAGGTGATCTGAGCGCCAGCATCCAGCGAGGATTGATGAAGTGGCCACCCTCCCGTTGTGGATAGCACGCGGAAACAACTGCCAGAGCCGGACTGTGGCTGAAGAGCTACTGGACCTGAAGGAGAAATCGGGACTGGCTCAGGTCGACGAATAGCCATGTCCCCTCGCTTCCCCGTGGTCTTGCAATACCCTAGAAGGCGAGCTGAAGCACCCCAGTCTCCGGACCTGGTGCCGCGCGCAAGGCGGATGGACAGATGGGGGCAATAAGAGACGCCCTGGCCAACGGGTGACGTTTGTGCCTTTCTAGGGCCGTGGCCCAGGGATGGTCTAGAATATTGCAAACAGCAGCCTCGTCGCGCTAGCCGGTGCCCCCCTGCTGGGCCGTTGACTGGGCCGTCGACTCGACTAGCCAGGGCACCACGGCCATGATTCCGCAATGCTCATTAGTTGTGCGAGTGCCGGGCGTGGCCCAACCACAGGGCAAGCCGGGTGTTTCTGAAGCGAGCCCCGAACAAACCTTAATCGTAGTGAGCCAACCCCCAGATTGTTAAAATGAGAAATGGGCACCATCCATCCATCTATATGACTCGCACCAAAGCTTGCGTCACCAGCCCATGAGGATCGACCATCGGATCGGGCTGCCCACAGTGCACTGCTAGTCGACACACGCTTACACAAGTCTCCGCCTTGCGTCAATCAATCCCTTTAGTCGCGGTACGTCCGCATCCAGGCGTGATTACCCTACGGCCACCACGAGATTCGTCACAGGTTAGGCATGCACAAGGGGGGGGGGCATCCTCAACGGGACCACGCGCCTCAAAACGTGGGCCAAGACGGTTCTGAGCCTCCCCACACCCCCAAGCATCGAACCGCCGCCACCGCGTGCTCAGCTTCCGAAGCCTGCCCAAAACCGCGCCGACGCAAAACGGTGTCGAGCCAAACCAAAAGTGCGACTATTTTAACGCGTTTGCCCTGTGACACAGGAAAACGCACCCAATCAGGAAAGTGGTGCGCAAAACAAATAGTGAAAAAGCCCAACAGCCGGCGCGTCAGGAGCAGGCGCACGTTTGGGGGACCTTGTCTCAGCCCAATCGGTATTTTCGATCCCATCCCATCGGCCGCTCCGGTCCGACCCCGAAACCCTGCTGTCGCGGTAAGTGAGGAGAAAAAAAATGCAAAGTCGTCTTGGATCCAATCGCCGTCGTGTAACCAATGTCGATCAGGCACGAAACTCGTCGGGGCACCTTTCCAAGCTTTATTCCCGGGAAAGACGGCATCACGCCTCCTCACCCGCTACATCTTGCTGCGCCCATGCGAATGAGAACATGGTGGCATTTTACAAAGAACCAAGTCGTATTTATGAGGGCTAGCACTATAAGGTAGTCGCATGCTTGATATCATGGTTTTTATTTAGTCCCGTTTCAAGTTCTTCATGGCCCGAATTGTGGAAGTGCGAAAAGCGGGCCACTAAATGCCAAATGTTTTGTTGGCGGGGCATGGACAGTGTGTCATGGCAAACCCACCTACCCTGTACATCCTTTCGACGGGAGCAAAGACAAAATGTTTCTGAGCAACTGGCGTTCAACGCAGGCTCAACTCAAGTTATATTTCAATATTTGATATTTGATATATTCAATGATAGTATTGGAAAATAACGCACTATTCGCCCTTCGCTCTTGACTTGATATGCACGTCAAAATTCAACCGGTGCACGAAAAAAGAATTCTTCAGGCGCATCGGTTCCTCTGGCTTTGCCAATTCAACCTGTGCAGTACTATCAGTCTGTAGAACCATTCTCGAGTATACCTCAATTAAAAGTACTCACCTCGAACTTCCTCAGGAAAGTAGGTATCATCTTGTAGGTTTCCATTAGGCTTATGTTTTTACCAATGCAGGTACTCGACCCAGCCCCGAATTGGAACATGCTTTGCCGCATCCTGGAAAGCTTGGCAGGGTCTGCGCCTTCACTCTCGAGCCAACGCTCCGGCCGGTACGTGTATGCGTCTGGGCCAAATAATTTTTTGTTTCGGTGCAAGACCCAAGCATTGCACCCCACCACTGTTCCGCCTGGCACATATTCACCGTAGATGGTCGAGCCTTGGGGAAGAGTTACTCGTTCGAGCAGTAGGCCCACGGCCGGGTGCATGCGAAAGGACTCGTTGATGACGGCATCCAGATAAGGCAGCTTCTTGGCCGCAGTAAACAAAACAACATCACCCACGCCAGAGTCTCCGGGAGAGGTGAGTTCGCCCGCTGCATCGGCTGCATCGATCTCCTGCATCAGTTTCTGATAGACACGAGGGGTTGCCAAGAGATAATAGAAGACGCTTGACAAGCTGATGGCGGTGCTGTCAGAGCCGGCGATGATCAACGATGCACACATTGCCGTGATACGGTTGTCTGTCAAGAACTCGGGGGTTTTGTCCCGAGATTGAAGGAATTGCTGAAGCAAGTTGACGCCTCTTTTGCCAATGTTACTTTCCTCCTTAGCCATGTCCCGGCTGCCGTGCTCGCGCTGGCGGTCCAGTGCAAAGTTTATGATGGCAGCGTTTGGACTTGAGAACCAAAGCCCCTTGGATTCGAGGAAGAGCTTGATGGGATTCTTCACAAATAGCTGATCCAGCCAAGGATTCTGGCCAATGACCGTGCCATAGTCTTGGAAGTTGTTGACGGCTTCAATGATATTCGACACATCTCGGTTGCCTTTGATGAAGCCGAGGCGCTCCGACCATGTGATCTCACCGATCACGTCAAAAGCGAAGAGCTGAATCCAATTGGAGAACGAGCAGGTCTGCTTCGTGTCTGCGAAGAGCTCCTGTGTGCGTTGGAGGAAGAAAACAGTGCAGCTATTCACGAGCGGCTCGTATTGTAGTAGGGCGGAGAGCGCAAAGGCGTTGTTGACAGATCGTCTGAGTCGGGCATGATATTCTTCGGATCTCGTAGAGAAGCTAAAGGTGTCTGATATTAGACCAACTTCTTTCCGTACTTGCTAAGGCCCTCATTGATAAAATGATTACAGACAGCATTTGCTCAGTGCTGATGAATCATTCATTTTGGGTACTGAGCAGGCAATCACATAACTCACAGATTATAAACGGCTTTGCCCTTGTTGATGGTAGCGAAGACATCATAATATCCACTCTATATCAACAGTAAGCAGGAATTGGATCAGAGCAATCTATCAACCCTGACCTTTGTATAGCCTTTGCTCAAGCCATAGATATCCGAGATAGCCGCGGGGTCTCCAAAAGACAAGACATTGGGAGCAACTCTGACGATGCCACCATGTTGCTCGTGAAGTTTGCGAATGGTAGTGTGCGCATCCCGATTCCAAACGTCGATGAGACGCCAGTTATTTGTCAAAGATGCAATAAATGGACCCGGGTATTTGTTCAGGCCTTCTTGATATCTCTGGAAGATGAGATATATCAAGACTACAATTGTAAAGGCAATGGAAGAACACTTCAGGCCAAGCTCGCCCAAGACTTGCAACATGGTAACCGATTTATTGATGTAGAGCCAGAGCGGTGGTTTTACTTTCCCTTCACAAGTGGTGGACGTATGATGGGCTTGGACTTTTTTTTGTAACACTTTGGAAATTCCTTTGCATAAATATTGCGAGAGAAAATACGTACGGTCTAGTTAGAAATGACTGGGTAGGACTGGTAGTGAGATGTCGACGTCGTATGTACTATAATTACTGGACGAAATTCTCAGACAAGTGATGGATGACCTTAAAGTAGTGGATCTGCTGATTATAAACTTTGGGAGGTGGCCTATTCTACCGAAGAGTGATACCCCATGATGCAATGGAAACTCAAATTGCCAAACCATACACAGAGAGATTACGGATAAAAGGGGGCCAGAACAACATTTACAGATGGGTTCTTCGTAAAGCGGGGTTGATCCACCAAGAAGGGTGAGGCGGGGCCAGATGTGCAAAGTGGGGAGGGAGGACATGAAAAAAGGGCAGGGTAATCCGTTTGGCTCATACTAAATAAGAAGGATATTTAAAAGTTTATATTTAAGAATTTTCTTTTTCCTTTTTATTTCTATCAACCTTTTATTATTATACGTCAATATAAAAGCCTAAGGTGGGCTAAATCTACGTGGAAAATGAGATGGGCCAGGTGGGTAAGGAGCAAGGTAGGTTAGATACGCAGGGTGGGTTAGATCTGCAAGGTGGGTTGAATACGCAAGGTGAGTTAGGTTTGCAAGGCAAGCCCAATGGCATTGCCGTGTTCATCCGCAATTCCGTGATCCATAATGATGTGTGGGATGATATTGCAGGAAAGACACCGGGAATTAAGTATTCCATCATGTGTCAAATCGGCCATCTGTGGAACGCATGATCTACAACTGCCTTGCATAATACATCCTGTGAGCGCGCCCATGTTTTTATGTAGCTTCAGTGACCATACCAATACATGAGATGAAGTGACATCAATTCTTATCCTCTCTTATTTTCAGGTAGATTAGGTCACTCCCCAACTTGATTTAGCATATCTTGCTTCAGACAGTTTCTCAATTTTTGGCTGTAGCCACGCTAAGCACACCATATATCCGATTACGGATCCACGTACCCAGTATCTTTCGCCAGAATTAACGACGCGGGTGATTCAAAAAGATCTAGGAGTTAGATTTTTTAGTAGCTGATAGGGACTGGGGCCGTGCGCTGTCAAAGATCCTCGGCACAGCGGGCGGGCGTGCGTGCGGCCATCCCAACCAACTGGCTTTTTGTTACATCTTTACGGGCATTGCTAGCACCTCTCCTAGTGGCGGAAACAAAATCACGGCATTCATCAAGAACATGTACTGGAAGAGGTACATTTTTGTTGCTTTTCAGAGGTTTGTGTAGAGATATGCAGACATCATGTATTGTTTGACCTCGCTCGCGAAGTCCGCGCGGGGATATTATGCTGCGGCAGCGGCGCTCCCCATTGGGGCCTGCGCATTTAGAAGAGGCAAAATATTGACTGACATGCTGCCACACTTGGTCAGATCAGCCTTTGATCCGAAATTGTTTCAACGAACCTTGTTCCTGGGTATAGGACATGCTAAAGAGACGATATCAGTAATGCTTCAATCAATGTTAAGATGCATGATATACCACAAACACCACAAATATGAACCCGTTGCGCATTTCAGAGAATAAAAGCCCTGTTGTTGTGTAATCCTGAACCCTCTGAGGCTTTAACATACTCCAGCGCATGACTTGGCTTTTACGAGGGGATGACTGTCGCGTTTTCCTTAAAGATGGCCATTGATCAAATGATGGGCCAAGAAGAGCGAATGGCGTGAGTGGTTTTATAATGAAAATGATAGAATGATGTTGATGCAGTTGAGAATGGTGCCCCAACAAATTTTCGTTAACGCAACATATTGCATAAGAATGACATTTTTCTTGTACCATGGTGATAAGAGCGGGTTCAATGTAACGTGGAAGGTGTACCATTCAAAACCCACACACACAACTGCCTGCCAAGTATTTCATTATTTGTTGCGTGCCCATTAACTGGATCTTTGTAGTAATTTTTTAACAAGTGTGATTTCACTTCCAACACTTTAACTGATTGGTTCAGGCTCAAAGGTTTCTGGCAATTAGTTATCCCCATCATGCATCGGCTTCCATCATAGGGGATGAAATAAGCTGCAGCGCATCGTCGCGATACACGGAGAATGCGCCGACAGTTGTCTGAGTGAGACAAATACGCTTGACTACAGAGGTAGATTCAGCGCTGCGGTCAATTCAAGTTTCAATTCAAATCTCAAGTCAAAAGCAAAAAACTCAACCATTTAATTGGTGGAAATAAAGTTGGTCCAATCAAATATCAGCTTTGTTTGCTTTTGACTTGATATTTGAATTGAAACTTGAATTGACCGCAGCGCTGGGTAGATTAGCCAAACTATGTTCTCAGAACTATTCCAAATATGGCGATGATTTGTCAGCGCTGAAGACAGCATTGAGGAAAACAATCCCGCGGAATGGCCATGAGCTTCTGTGTTCTGTGTTCTGTGTTGTGTTGTTGAACGGAAAGTATGGTGCATGATGGAGCAGGCACACATTTGGACAAGTCACAATTCGCATTCTCGAGCCCTAATTTACACACGAAACCTCTCTGGTTTGTGTGATTCAGGGTAGTTTGATGGGGTAAAGTCAGTTTCGAACACGCTGACACCGTTTCCATCCACCCCGCACCTGACGTCACTTTCGCTCTACATACAGGAGGACATCTTGGGAGACGGGCCATTCAAGTCCTCTAGACACTGGTATCGCGAAAGGGAATGAAAAGTCGAATTGAATCTAAAAAATGATGTGAGGAAAAATGAGTTTATAAATTGAACTATCAGTGACCGTCTGTCTTGATGTGTAATCCTGCCTATGCACTTGCCAGGGTACGGATTGGATACCATCATACGTACCCAATCTTTATGGACATGCACAGCCTTCAGTTGTAATAATACCCCGCAGAAGGTTTCATTGTGACATCACGCCATCGATTCATGACGCAGCTGCTCTTTCGCTTGTTTCCCAGACGGACCAATCTGACCGATCGCCCAATCACTGAAAAATTATCAGACACATGACCTCAGCTGCTTAATATCTTGGGACCTCTCCTTCTTCCCGCTTAAAAGTAACAAACACCGTCGCATCAACCCTTGGGATCGAGTGAATTCCAAAAACTCAAGAAAAAGGACCTCCATTCGCCCTGAAGCCGAGCAGCTCAGTCTCGAGCAGACCCGAGTTGAACACTCAGACTCGCACCCCCTTCCTAACCTCCTCGCCCTTTTTCCACGGCGAATCAATAGGTATGCCCTACTTGTCAACAAGCGCTCGAGAGATTTCCAAACCATCCGGTCACGACGAGACAATCCAATCGGTCGAGCCGTCGGAAGAACACCCTTTGTTGCCTCAATGTCCGAAAGGCAATTTATTTGTGGCACTGGACGATAGCCTGGAACCCAGACTGGGTCTTGTGGCGGGCGACTTGCACAGCGTCTCGCCTGTCGGCTCTAATGATCCTGCTGGTACATCAACACTGGAGACTGCGGAATTAAGAGAGTTCCACGCGCGTGCTGAAGATGACACTGCTGTCAACACCCAACCGCGGAGGAATGTCGACTACCTTTCTCATGACTGGAAGGAGGAAGACATCTGGTCGTCATGGAGATATATAACCTCCTGTCGAGGAGAGTCTCTCAAGAGCGTCCGTTTGGAGAATGCGTCCTGGAGAACATGGATAAAATGCAAAAACAACCTGAAGACTGTGACTCCCGAGACGCTCAATTGGTAGGTACATGACGCAACCCGGCGCGAGTATCAAGCTAACTTTGTGCAGGCTGAAAGGTAGTGATATGAATTGGCTGTATGGGCCCCTTCAACCGGGCGCGAGCAAGATCTACTCAACACAAACTGGACCCTCGAGTACCTCATTTTTGCAGCCTAGCTCACTTGTCAACATTCACAGGAGGCCAATCCTCAAGAAAAGGAGTACGTCAGATTTTATACTGCAGAGGTCATCATCCTCATCGTTGCCTCAGCAGGAAATAGAAGTGGCCCAAGCGACGGAGCAAGACTGCCGATGGTTAAAAATGCCTTCGTTTGACTGGGCAGCGATGGCGGATCATTCTATGTTCCCCTTCTCTTCGATATCAATGAGTCGCGACACATCGAGTATGCTGCCATCGTTGGCGTCTTCTGGCATGTCCTCACCAAGCGTCGAGCGAAAACACATACACTTCAATGATAAAGTCGTGCAATGCATCGCCGTCGACGTCAAGTGCGGCGATGATAAAGACGATGACGATATCAATTCCGATATCAACCCAAACGACGACAGTTATTGCAGCGACAATGATTTCGATGACGGTATCATGATGAAGCTGGGGAGGCCACGAAAGCCGCCTCCCCAAATGAGGGAGAAGGCGAAAGATGGCAAGAACTCATTACCCTTTGATGGAAAGATGATCGCGATGCTTCCATCGACAACGCTTAACCACCGAGAAGATATATTAGAACACCCAGAAACTGGGATACTCTCCAGTTCTGGCTTCTTCCATAGCCATCTCGCCTTACCATTATTACCACAGGAGGTGGCTCGCTCAGCTGACGTGTTGATCAAGTTCTTTGACGAAGAAGAGGAGGAGGTTACGATGGATGCCGATGCAGACTCGGGATGGTACGGTAGCTCCGAGAGGTTCGAAGAACCTGGTCTACACCCCACTACCTCTATTGACAACTTGACCGCCGCGCCAACTGGCATGCGCCGTACCTTGTCTGGCATGTTCATGCCATCCCTTTGGGGTATGTAGGCAATGAAGATATTATAAAATAATGGTACATCAGATCTCACATAATTTATACATTCATAAAAGTCGCTTTAGTACTAGTAACCATGTCACGCTGATCAGTGTTGTTGCTGCATTTATGGATACTGCTGTCAATATACATGAATTCGTTGGATAATCCCTGCCACTGAAAAGCAACTGGTTGGCGTATGTGTGCCTCGAAAGATGCCTGGAAGCCATGCCAACGATGCTGACTGGACTGGAAGCGGGTCAACTTTAGTTGGAGATTGGAAATCTTGCTTAGGGTACAGGAGAAGCAAAAAGAGGGGGGAGACGAGGTTCAAGGCAATTGTTGCAGGCAAAAACTGGGTCTTAGTCACAAGACTGGCGAAAAGAATGGAAAACGCCATTATTACGTGGTTAGCTGCCGAGAATGAGCGTGACGCAAAGATTCACTGTACCGATACCTAGCCCTCGACATAAAAGAGAACAAGAATTGGGATGTGACTCTATTATATATTCACAATTGATGACTCGCCCAATCTCGTGGCACAAGCTCTTCGTACCAGGGTGAATACACGACAATTTACAAGAAGATTTCTCAACTCTAAGGATGTCTCTTTTCCCCTTTTCTTCGTTCTCACAGCAACACGCGCACACATAGACACCAAAAGAGTAGCATGTGCTTCACCAACCTGGACACGATCATATGCAAAGCATGCGGGCGGCGCGTGGGCGAGGAGCCCGTGGGGATGACGCCGTGTGGGACCATGTGCGGCAAGTTCGTATCGGAGATGACGAGCGAGGTGGTTCAGGGCGAGTGTGGTGTTTGTTGTGATGCGAGGGAGAAGGGAGCCGATCTGGCACGGAGGCTGACCCAGGCGTTTCCCAAATACTAGAGAGAGAGGGATGGACCACTTGCCCCTAACGGCAAAACAATTCTAAAGGTCATAAGTAGAAGCATTTCACCTATTCGCAGCAAGCACCAGAATGAACAGGATCCTAGACCATTTTAGGTACCATCCTGGGCATTAAAGACTATGTTTAAACTAGCCTGGCTGGTTCTAGCCATCTTTGCAGCTAGTACTATCCGATGCACTGGGTTAGGCTATCTCTGGCGCCCGCAATATAGTACTGGCTTGTATTACGTCCGTTGATCCCCCCAGTTCTTTTGTAGCGTCCCTGGTCATACAAACACGTGAGACGGAGGGCATCAACTCTTGTCCTCTCCATTTTAGGAAAACTGTGTCGCTCCCCATCTCAATGTAGCATAGCTGATTTTTAAAAGCTTTCCCTTCTGAACTCAAACCATAGTTTAGATGTAATGGGTTACACCCATTCAGAATATCGCTGCCGCCGTTGTAGATAGTACAGGGTTGAATTGGTTCCAAATTCGTAGCTTTAAGTGCACTGGACCCTGGTTTCAGAATAATACGCAATTGCCTTGGTAATTAGGTAACAGATTATCAATGATGACTGGGAAAGCTTGGAGACATTATTTCACTTATACGTATATTGTTTTGCTTTATCATGTACTTCCCTCCTGAATTTACACTGTACAATATTTACTGGTAACAGACACTTATGAAACATATTAACACTAATTTAATCTGAGGCCTGCTACACCATCCGAGTCATCCGACCAAAAAAAGTGTGGAACACTATTTAAACTGGTGGATATTACCATGCAAATATACCCAGGCTCTCACAATAGACACTAACAGCAGACAGCTTCTTCAGAGGTCTCAGATCATTTCTCCATCAACACACTCATCATGCAAATTCATTATGGATGAAATTAAGCCCCAGGTTAGACATGTAGCCTGTATTTTCTTTGAACAAGTGACTGACAAACCCCGAGACCAAGACCTTCGGTGATGAGAAGCTTTTGCGAAAGATGTATGGAAGAAGCAGTGCCCAAGGACGTCCTCTCCATGGCCAGTTAGAGGCATGTAAAAGATGCACTTCGTCCCTCCTGTCTGTCTTGACATGGTCGTGACTGACCCAAATGAAGCACAGACAAGGAAATACTTCGACTCTGGCGATTACGCGCTGTCGCAAGCCCGAAAGCCATCTAATATTGGCAATGTCAATACCGGAAGTCAGCATCCTTGCCGAGAGACCATATCCCGCCCATCAGCTCCCGTGCCAAGCCCTAGTAACATTGAAACAGATGCGACTGAGGCTGTGCGTCATGATAAGTGTGAGGGTGCAGTACAGAAAACGAGCCATCTACAGGAGATCACGAGCAGTGAGGAAGGAAAATCCCAGATATCGGGAACAAGCGAGGCAACATGATCCAAGCCATAGCTTTAGGTGCATCTTGAACAGGCATTCCAGACTACGTGTATTGGAAAACGGACCTCAGCCTGCCGTGTGCTCGCCACAGGGCATCAGATGAAATGGCTGTTAATTGGAGGGTAATCGAGTTGGGAATATGAGCAGGCTATGTTCAGATGGGTTCTGGCAGTGACGTGTCTGGTTTTGGATACCTTCATGCACTTCTCATGGTACACTACAGGCGTTGGCTGCAACTGGAACCAAACCACACCTTTTCTCAGACGCTCGCAGTGTTACATCACAGTTAGAAACGAAATTAATTATGCGGTCGAAAAAGCAGCTTTCTTCCCTGAAGTCTGAGCTGCGGTTTTCGGGATCTAACCAAAAATGTGGGGGATTTAAACCGTTTTTGCCAGGTAGCAGCTTAAGGTAGGTGCCCGAGGCCCAATCTAGTTACCATACAATTCATGCATCCCACTTATCCGCCTGATAACTTGTCGAAGGCGTTCTTGGTTGTGAATATAATGCCAAAAGGTTTTGACGCGACGACTCTAAGGGATACAAATATGCTTGTGTTAATTTGTACAAAATCCACTGACGTCAGTCAAGTTTTCCTAGATCGGTGCAGTCGGTGCTCATCGAAAGATTTACAGGGACGAAGTGGGGTCAGCACATCTATTCACTTGTTAGCTCGACCACTTCTACACCCAAGTTACATGCAATGTGGGTTTGAGAGGAGCTAGGAAGAGCGGAAATGTGCTTGAGTTGCGCAAATGCAGCGGTGACATGATATGGCCTTTTGCCAACCGGAACCAACGGATTTCTACAACACAAAGCTTTTTTCTACAACGGTTTGGCAAACGAGAATTTAATGGTCATCTAACATCTACTATGCAAAACCCGGAATGGGTATAGCCAGCTTGGAAGTTCGGAATGAAGACGAAAGATCAATGCGAAATGTTTAATATTGAGTACAACACATTATCATTCTATATTCAGGACCCTGAGACATTTCGTGACGATCTCTTATAAATATCCGATGAGGCAACTACCATTGATCACTTACATCATTTGCTGCGATGCTCAAACAACGTCTCCGCGAACTGAACGATGAGCTCGAATGAGCAAGTTTTGAGATTGTCGCAAATCTAGAGATGCGATCAAGTCCTGCTATTTTTATTCTTGACATTCTCGGGTGGGAAGACACTTATGGACACTCCGGCGCTCAAAGTTCTCGTAGGGAATATAAAGCTGCCAGTCAATAATTTCAAGAAACATTGCTTCATTTGAGTTGATCTCTGTCAAGCTTAACCCCGATATCCTAGCCCATGCCTTGGATGAGTAACTCTTTTCTTGAGTATATTTCCAACCTAACATGAGTGCAGAAAGAAACATACGTCGTGGACATTGTATAGGCCCTGTTTTCGCCGGCGTTTGCGACTGACCAGCAACAGCACTTAGTTTGAGGTAAATATGCAGCAGTTTGACGTAATAACAAGCAGCTAGAAGGATAGAATACGTCGCACTGGATATTCGTAACAACCCCTCTATGTAAGCCCTGAGGGGCACCGCTGGGGGGGTACCCAAAAGATCCGGAGCAGGGCAAGGCCAAAGAGTTGTAAGCAGGCGATCAGTAGAGTCTATGTGATAGCATATTATTATCAGAAGCATTTTGCCAGCGCATTTAAGGATGGTAAATACCTATTAGGTCACCAACAAAGTTGTCCTGTCTTGCTGCAAGCTCTCTGTTCATGGTTGTAACTAGCGCTCTGGTCTAGATGATAAGGTGAGGGGTCTGTGGTGCAGTTGGGGCACAATATCGTGCTTTTCAACAGCTCTAGAAAAACGTAGATTTTCCTACAAGAGCGATCACGGGTTTAACAACCTAGCCTGCTTTTACCCCTCTCTCATGTCATCGGATGCACATTGTTCAGACCTATCAGCTGACCCCTTGTTCCCGCAATAGCGGGTATATTCTAGTGCGCTAGTCAGTAACATTGACGAAATTTAGGCATTCAAACTTTGCATCGCCACTTAAGTAGCGTAGCAGTCTTGCAATCTTTTGAATCCACGTTTCTTTTAGCATTCCATGGAGAGTTTGGTTCCGGAAGATACGGGTGGTGACAAAAGGCAGCTGATTCCTGGGCAAAAATAAAAGGATCGATTCACACTAAAAGTCCGATTGAACCAACTTTCGTTCTTTCGCACAACGCCACCCACAGCTAAGCGTGTGTGGGCACCACTCTTGATGTCTCATAGGTCAGGGGGCATGGAGATATCGCAGAAAGTCAAAAGGCCCAATACGAACCGACTGTTTCTGCGATCAAAACCCCTCGGGACAAGGGCCCAGAAGTCATGGGTCTGTACCCCGCTAGTTACGTTTACTGTCCATCAGTTGGTTGAAATGCAGTATTAGGTGGAGAAAACCTGATCTCAGCCCGGGGATATGGAGAAATTATTATTTCCTTGTTTGTTAGCGCACAAATAGCCCTCCTCCAATTTGCACAGTCAAAAAGCATGCCCACTTTCTCTCACAAAAGATTTTCCTCTCATTCTTTCCTGTTATAATTTATTTTGAATTATCCTGGTATCTAAAAACTCACTAATTTCAATCTAGCCCCACATCTTGTTAGTACAAATACACTATCTCTACGATACGGATGGCCTATCATGGATATGGCCGACATGGAACTTCGATATAAAAAGAAGAGACGTATTCATCAAACTTCATGACAAATATAATGCTTACCAATTACCCATCCTACATATCTTCGAAATCTTACAAGAGGCAAACTCTACCAAATTCCATTTAGTCAACAATCGCAGGTATCAATTCCTCCACAAATTAATTACTCTTAAATCAGCAAATTTTCGAGATCATCCCAAATCTAAGTCTTGTCAACATTCTTAAGTAGCAACAGACCATATCAGTCTTTCGTACAAATTCCTTGGATTCCCTTGTTGCATACTTCGCAACCGATTATCTTTGGCATCGCATCCACTTTCTCAGGCTTTCGCTCCCGTCACCAGCAGCACTGGTGCAGACGTGTCGCACGAAAAGCTTGCATTGGAAGAACGTAAGCAATTGGAGAAACCAGACCCAGAGCCCCTCAAATTGAAGTTTATCGCTCGTAGCAAGATAACCGCTCTTGACACATCCCGTAGCGCCATGCTGGTGGCTTGCAATAGCTAATATTCCAATTGACTGCTGTTTTAATCATCACGTGGTTATTGCCAGTTTGTACGACAAGATGACGACATAACCTCCGAGTTTGCTCTTAATGGGTCTACCTCAAATTATTTTTCCATTTCTGTTTTCAACTTACACACGAGATCACCGATATGGATACTTCCAAAAACGCTTCGGCCCCTACTGACAAAGACAACGACTCACGCATGTACGGAACAACACCAAGCGCACACCTTCTCCATGCTCAGTTAAGCGTACAAAAAGCCTTTGAACTACTACCAACTGTTTATAATAAAGCTAATTCAAACCTCGATACCAGAGAAGAAAGTTTTTCGATTCTGGTGACTTTGCCCTCTCGCAGGCTCATGAGTCCTCCAATATCGGTGGCGTGGGTACTGGCGGCGAACACCCCCTACGGGAAAATATATCATGTCCCTCAGCTCCCGTACCAGGCTCTGGCAACGTTGGTGCCGACGCTAACCAGCCCTTGCAAGGTGGGAAGAAGACTAGTGAGCTAAGGTCAGCTAGCCACCTTGACGAGCAGATGGGTATCCAGACTAAGGGTCAGCTTGGAGACACAGAGCAAGGAAGCAAGAAAACGTGCAAACGCTAGCATCGATGCCATAGCTAGCTAGTACTCATAAGCTGAAGAATGAAGCAGTTATCGCCTTATGTGATATAATATACCCTATTTGATTTGACCTTCAGCTATTTCAACCATCGTGGAGAAGGTATTTCTGGCGACGGTGGGTAAAGGGCGCGTTAGGCTACTCGTTGTACCCCACGCACTCCATGTATGACTTTATTTCAGCACAACAGCAACAGCACTGACAGCACTCAAATCAGTGCAGCACCGAGTGCTTATTCCACATCAAAGCCCAACCCCATTTCATTATCCAACCTTAGTAACCTCAGTCTTATCATGAGGATGACTATCAACTATCATAACTTTTCTGGCCTGGTCCATGTTGACATGAAGCTCCAAGAAACCAGAGTTTAGAGTTATTCAATTAGGATTCCATCGGATTTAGATATTATGTCCGATGTCCATAGTCTTGGCGTGTTGAGAAACAATGCATTCCAGTCTTGCAGGACGAAAACAGAAGTGGTTGGGTTGTGAATACACGGCTTTCTGTATAATAAGAAGGGCGCAACCTCCTTTAGACACTTAGAGCTCCAATCAATTTGGCATTCACATTTCAACGTGGCGTGCTTGAGTAGAGTGCCACTATGCAAAGATGTGGGTCGACCAAATTGCAAAGCCAAGTAGCATGTACAACATTGAAAGGATTCAGCCGTACGCAATCTTCATTCTCTTTCGGTCAGGAACCCAGAATTCATGCGAAAAGTCCAGTGCTAAACAAGCAAGTGCCCAGATCTGACGGGTGATCTATATAAATTAATTCGTCCTTTCTGTGGCTAGTGCTGGCTTGGCAAGAGCATTTGGCGCCGCTGAGGGGAGGTTTATGTGGCTGACCCGAATCTAACGCTCGACACAGACCACCCACAACCAAACGATGACTTTGTATTGATTAAATCAATCTCGGTCATCCTTGTTCTGAATGAAATACGGGCGGCGGGTGAGTGACGTGTCGACTAACCGTAATAGGTTTGATTGGAAACGAACACTCTATTTCCCAGATTGACATTGGGAGGGCTTGAGCGCATCGCATCGATAAAATCATCCGACCTCACTTGCGATGATTCCAAATCAGGCATCGCCACCGACACGTGTGGAGCGTTTTTTTAGATCTCCGATGAGATCCAACTGGAAGTCCATTCCTGTTATTTGAAACGCGCGCCTTTGTTCCTGGTTCTGTTTGCTGTCATGTGCCCTGACCTTTCAGCCGTGTTGCCGGAGGTGACAGCTTACGAAGCTGGTTGGCCTCAGTGTAGAGTCTACACTTTGCTGAAACGTGAGGCGCACTTGTCAATTGTTAGCGAGTTTAGAATTTCAAAACAATGAAATCGAGGCCATTGTTAAAGCAAACTTAGTCAGTTGACCCCAGCCAACAAAGTAAAGTATAAAGTTGTGCGGCAAGTAGATCATTCCCCATCAAGCCTTGTATGTGAGACTTCAAGATTCAGCTAACCTAAACAAAGGGCTAACCTGTGTCTTGTCCCCATTCTCTAATCATCCTCCGGGGTTCCTAGCTACACACACATGGCATCCGTGCAATATTTGGCGTGGATAAGATCCGCGAGCATTTTTGCATGAAGAGCATATGGCTCCGCGTCTTACTTGTATCTGATCTTACACGTCCGCCCAGTGAACAAATAGAAGGGCTCAGGACACAATCTCGAAGTGATTGACCGACGTGCACTCGTGGCATAACCTGCCGGGAGCCTGTGGAGCCAAAAATGTGGATGGGTAAAGAGTAGGCAATGGTCAGATTCCCAGGAATTAAGGATGATTGAAGCCTTCTTTTTGACAAATTTCACAATTTAGAGTCCTTTGTAAAGCCTCCGGTCATCCTAATTCCATTCATTTACTTCTGAATAAAAAAAGAGGCTGCAGGCTCAACCGGGTGATCCAGGAACCAAGCCACATAGGTAGCATACAATTAGAGTTATACAAATAGCCGGTTATAAAAAGGAATTATTGCCCTAACCAATAGAACAAATACCTTCCTAATTCCATTCATCTTCTTCTGACATCACTTCCGCATAACAGCCTTTAGGGCACCTCTCTTCCTCGCCCGCTTTATCAACCAGATGCCTTGTTAGTCCATGCAGAGATTGCCAGTCTTTATCTGAATTCGTCCAGACAACTTCGAACTGTTCGTTTGGTTTGTCGTTGGACATGACTAATATAGAAGCTTCTCCATTCTACCGGTGACGAGATGCTTGCCTGGGCTGGAGAGCGACAGTTGTCACAAGCTTCTAGGCCAGAAAATCTCAGGCCTGTTAAGGCTATCCAGGTTGAGAAGCTGAGTTCTTTGGATACCTGAAGACTCAAAATTCGGACAGCATGCTATAAAATGCCATGCCTCCATTTGGCGATCTCTATTAGAACGTTTTGCCTGCAGGTTACTAGACAATCACTATTCATTGGCTGAATCACCATCTAATACACGCTCGGTCACATAATAAATATTTAACATATCAGATGCGCCATCTTGGCCTAGCCAGTCCATCATGTATTATTTGCCACTCTGCTTTAAAACAATTTTGCGGATTAATGTAGCAGGCAGGCCACCGAATACGTTAATCTGAGGACTAGACTCAACCCACGCAGCATAATATAATTTTCTTTTCATAATTAATACATGTATGGGTTTAATTTCATTGAATGTATCCCTATTTCCTCGTATTTAGTACTGTAATGATTAACCAATCCCTCATTATTACTTTTCTTCTATCTCTGTATTATTCTATACTTTCATCATTATCTAACATTATTCTTAAGATTCCAAACCTTTCAAAAGTCCTGTGCAAGTACAACTTTCGGATTGACGAACTATCGGAGAGGTTTCGGACTCTTTTCAACTTCTCCATCAGCGTCCCATGAGGCACCAGTTGGTAAATGCATAGTCTGTCCCGTCAAGGCGTCGAACGAATATATTACCAATGGAGGCGCCCGGTATGTTAAAATTCTCAACTTGTTTGGATTTTTTAAGCGACGAGCAAGCTTTGTTGCTTGTTCCTCTAGGTCGGCTTGTAACTGTGGGAGCATGTGGCCAGGATTCAATCCACAACAAGCAGAATATCGGTATGTTGTGTAGAATGTTGAGGGCTCTATTATGCTCAAATTGATGATGATGTCTCTTGTGTTCAACTGAAATTCACCAGGAGGCGGCTGTAACAAACATTTGCAGACGCTGCCCATGCGACATCGGAGACTTTGAAGCCTCGGGAGCAAAGCGTTGATGGACTGGCATATATGAAACCCAGGACTGCCACTATCTAGTGACAAAGATTGCATTCCGGCGATATCGATATCCAAGGTGCTCAAGTGGCTGGCAGATAAGAGATTTGCCAGTGACCGCGCCCCAACAGCGAACCCCGGATTGGCTTCGAGCTTCAGCGAGTGAATTACCGAACTCTTTGAAATCATTACAGCTAAAATATCCAGAGATTTATTTAACTTCTCAGGAAATTTGACGTTGCAATCAATATTGGGTGGCAATCGCCAATCGTGCTGACACACAGACGTTTGAGCGGTGTCAGGAAAACGAAGTTTGACGGACTTGGTGTTGGTGCGGACGGATGCTTCGATAATTTCATTTTGTGATGATGAGTTGATGAAACTTTGCAAAGATTCGCTTGAGAAATCAAGGTGCTGGAGGATAATTGGTCTAGCAATGGCATACCATCGCTTTGAGACGAGGAGCCTTCCTACATCTTGGCGAAAGAATTCGGGGCCGAGATAACTGAGGCTCTGGAGCACCAGCTCCGTAGGCAGATCGATCAGGGACATTTTCAAATCCAGTTCGTTGTTTGTTGAAGGTGAGATGAAAAAGATGATGATTGACGACAAGAAAAGTCGGTAGTGGGTTGGCAAAGCTCATTCCGCTGTGGTGGAACCAGCAAAGTTCAATCTCACGCCGCGAATATCCGGCAGAGCCACCCTACGCAAGAACGAGTCGATGCGCCCCAATTGATAGCGCTTTACCGAGTACCTACCTGCCGAGTATCCTTGTTATAGGTGGGCGCTGAGGCACAAATTAAATCGCCCCGCATGGTTGTCAAGGACAAGGGCGACTTGCTCGTATCGTCAGCTATGAATACTATCCGGTTACAACGGAAATTGATCCCGGTCCAAGATTTACATCAAGCTCACACCCCTTTTTTTTTTATTAACTTAAGCGATCCCTTGAGAATGGGAAACATTGACACAGCCAATCATTGAGAATGGTTGAGTTCGATGTGGATTTGAGATGGGCTTGGTGGTATCTTGGGCGGCCCACTTAATCAGAGCTTGTTTTTGGTAGCTGATTAACTTTCCGTCAAAGAGTTCACCGGATATACAATTCGAGCCGCAGTGTGCCCGCTCTTTTCAGCCTTGACGGGACATCGAGCTGCTGCTTGTTGGAAAATGCTTTTCGATCAGAGTTATAGTTCGCGAACAGGCGAGCACATCCGACATGCTGCTTTGCAAGATACCATCCACACTCTTGATCTTCGAAATAGGCAATTTTCCCCGGCGACTCAGGGCTGATCTCTGAGCTCTTGACAAGCACTGGCTCAGCACATGTCAGCCAAAGCGCTGCACGCATACTACCATACACAAGAGCTGGTGCGCAAATGTCTGCCAGGTCTTGGTTTCCAGTACCAAATCTAGGATACGATGAAATGAGGTTGAGGCATGACCAGAACCACTCCACGAAGATTTCTCTGATGCTAAAATTGTTAGATGAAGCGTCAGCCCTTCGGTTAGGTATCCGACTCATCGCGCCGCAATACGAAATAAAGTTCGTTAGTCCCTGCCGCAAACCCGGCGACAATTGCGGATTTCATGCATCTGCCGGCGTAGAATATTCAATGCTCCACTCTTAACTCTTACTTTGGTACAATGAAGAATAATCATCAAACTGCCGACCGCTTACTAACTGGTATGAAAAACTAATCAAACTACCGGCCGCTGACTAACTGCTAGACTTGGGTATCCTCATGCAAGTCGTGATTAAAAGCGCAGGCTAGTTTTATTTCCGCACTGCCTCAACAAGTAGACTCTATGATTTGGCGGACAGAAAGAACATATAATCGAAATAAAAAATTACCCTATCTGAAGTAATCCATCGTGTTGCTACCAGCGGGGCCACGGCGGATGCGTCCGGTGACTGCGTCGCCTCGTGCAGGGCCGTGCAGTCGCCTGAAGCCACCAATATTAAAGAATTTTTAAGGGAGACTCAGAAACTGAAGGAAGGAAGGAAAAACTGCCTAATTGCGTAGTGGTCTAGGAATTCATCTAACACGGTGCCTTTTGATTCGCATTATCATGCACTTGTCTTATACCTTGAATATATGTGCCTAATTGGGAGGTCCAAATAACCTCGACACTACTAGCCGAACCACTGGCGCATATTCTTGGCGAGAATTTAAAGTAAAAAATACTTCATGACCAATAGCTGCGGAAAAGTCAACGTGTAGAACCTAAATGATTCGGGAATTGGCCTCAATTCGATTTGCACAATAGATGAGCTGAGAGGTGTGAATACAAACATTGCGAAGTTCATTGAGATTAACAATGATCCCAGGCTCATGATTACCCCTGAGGGCGCACCAAGCCTGCCACATTCAATCCGAAAGCATAGCTCTGGACTGGAATAATACTGCCAGAGGGGGGATCCTCAGTACCTGTCCCATAATAAACTCTAGCTATTTGATGTATCATATATTAGCACCGATCAAACACGACACAGAAATAACAACTCAAGGAATTGTGAGGAAAGCCACTCTGGTATTCAGTATAAAAGGATCAATCAGTTCTAATGGTAGATGCGCCTGTAAAATGAACTTTTTCCTCCTCGTCGTCATCCAGTCACTTGGGTGGTTCACCATGAATATCTGCGAAAGAAACTGCGAGATGCGATCCACCAGATCCCAGAGCGAATGGCCTAGAGCTCAAGATATCGACGCAAGCCCTGCATTCGGGGCACTTGACCGAGGTACCGTAAAAGGTGCATGACTCATTGGCAATGTCGGATTTGGCATTGTATTTACCGACACCTTCAATGACTAGGAAGCGCTAATAGACGTTGGTGAAAAAATCATCCGTGGTTATGTCAATAGAGCTGGGATTGCCTGTGAAAGAAGAAATATGAGCTTTTTATTCGAGGAATTGGTAATGGCAATGAAGCAAGTGTTAGGCACCTCGAGAATGAGCATAAACGAGCTGGAAGTGTAGACTTTTCCCTTGTCTTTTTTTTGTGGGTAGGTGAAGGCCTAAAATACTCCAGTCGATACTGTTCGCAACCAAGGGCGCGGGTGCAGTGATCGCTTTATACTCCAGGCTCCTGGCGGGCATTAGCGCACCACACTTGGACTTCATAGTTCAATAGACACAGTCCAGTCCGGATCCCAACTATCCTAAGGCTTCGCTTGACGACCCAGGTAGTAGGGATTTTTTTGAGTCACGAATAACTTTGGCTATGAATTTAAATCACCCTTCCGAATACAACAGTGTTGAGACTATTGGTGAGCTGTGGTTGGCTGTAGCCCTAGCGTACTTGGTATTCGAATTTTCAGTTGAGCTCAATCAAAATGTCTTGGAGCCTAATGCGCTAGCGTGAGCACGTCTGCACAGGCATCCTTTAGAGTCTTAGACTATCCTCAGTGGTTTTGCACGGGATTCGTGTGGCTGGCACCTCGCTAGAGGGATTTTTAGCCATTCCTCTTGTTATAAAGAGCACCTTTAATTGATCGTTAATAGCATTAGCTGGGCTTAGAATTAAACTGTGCTGTAAGAAGTGTGTCCTCGGATAGTTCCACTGATGGCGACAATTTCTTGATCGTTCCTGATTTACGACTTGTTTGTGGGGGAAAAAACTCGACAGGTTAAACATAATTGAAGTATCATAGATATTAATCTAATATTATCCACGCATCCAAGGCACCTGGTCTTGTTTGGGACACTCTACTGGATCTGGGGAAAGTTGAAGATAGTGACTCAAGTTGCAATTCACTAAGTGACGGCGAGCGTCGAGACCTGTGCCGTTGGCAATCAGGGCCGGACTCCGCCACAACAACTACAACGCCTTTTGCGTCTACGTCAGCCCAGACGCCGACCTACGCCGCATCTCCACACAGCGGTACGACCGGAACCACGACCAACCCTTAACGTCACCATGATCAAGTTCGCAGTCAGCACAGAGAGCGACATCTTGCCGAAACTGAAACACAGACTTCCGCCGAACTACCCGAAGTCGAAGTCTTCAAGCCAAACCCGCAAATTCTCTCGAGATCTCTTCCGATTCTCCTGAGGCCGAATGAGCTCCGAGCCCAACTTCGTCTTCATTACCACCTGCCTCCCCCCGCTTAAGACATTTGTCCCATTTCTCTGTAGCGACTGGCTGCTGCAACTAGCAACCCTGGCATAGTCAACCATTAGCTTTCCTCATGAATGTGTGTTTTACGTGAATAATAGAACCTATTTTCGAAAAACATTTTGAAATCCCACCCCCCAAGGACATACAGAGATATCACATGTGCGAGGAGTTCGGCCAGATGGACCCCACCCTATACCCACCACATGAACCCTGGCCACCGGCGCTAGGAAGCCGCACACGCTCGCCGAGCGCCCGAGGGAACTAATGCGTGGTGGATCCGTCACGAAGCTAGGCAATAGGACGGGATTGGGCATAAAACCGCTTCTTAGGGGTCCTGTGCCTTAAAATCTTGGCGTTGGCTGGATTGATATTTTCAGTGCATGCACAAAAATTGTGACAATTGGACGGATGAACGGGCAATTGGAGTGCCATGCAACGGTGCAGTTAGTGGCAATAAAGCCAGGCTTCGCAACCTACTTGATCACAAATCACGATAAAAACCGTGGCTAAAAAGGCGCTGCCGAGAACCGTTCTCGGCTGTCACGGATCCCCCACCATTATCCAGCGTTGGTCATGGATACTAAGGCAGCGACTGATCGCCTCACGCCAAGGGAGGAATAATCAACCCATAGCACCATACTGGAAATGGTAAAAGAGGGGCAGTATGCAGATAGATATGTAGCATGAAGAACGGCTCACGGCCCAGAAAAAAAAACATCTTGCAGCTCGCGCCCGGAGGCACAATTTGAGGTGCTGTACACTCACCTCAGCCGAGCCGACCTCGCTCTCTTTTCACCGCGCAATGTCGACCGAACTCCAGCGAGAGCGTGAGGTGCAGGGACACTTGCAGAGCTGGCACGCGGCGCAGGGCTCGCCTCGCAATGTGGCCCTCAACGTCGACAACATCCCGCAGCTTGCGACGGGCGGCGGGTACAAGCCGCAGGCCTCGCCCGACAAGGCGCTGTCCGCGTTTGCCCAGCTGGCGGTGCTGCGGCTCGACGTGAAGCGCGCCATAGTGTCGCTCATCGACGCGTCCACCGAGACCATCCTGTCCGAAGCGACGCGGAACCTCCTCATCGGCGACTTGTGCGCCGCCGCTAAGGCGAGCGGCTCCAGCAACAGCATGGCGGGCAGGCGCTGCAACAACACCATCAACGACTTGTGGCGTAGGTAGAAAATCCTGCACCCGGGAGACGAGCGTCTCTGCTCTCGGGCGACTCTCCGGCTTGGGGCAAAGATGCGAATGATGGCTGTGGCTGGTGTGCTGACGATTTTGAGATGCGAACTAGTGGGCTCCTCCTCCACCCTTTCTCGATCCGAGGGCATTTGCGGCAACGCCCTGGACAGCACATGCGTCGCTCGCGATCCAGATGGCTCGACCTACACGGCTGCCGGGCTCATCGTGAGCGATTGCCGCCTCGACTCGCGGTTCGCCTCGCGCCCGTACGTGCTCGCCGACCACGGCGTGCGCTTCTACGCCGGCGTCCCCATCATCTCGCGGAGGGGTCACAGCATTGGTGTCTACGCCGTGACGGATGAGAAGCCGCGTGCCGGGCTGACGATTGACGAGCTGCAGTTTATGCAGAGCGTGGCCCAAGCCGTCATGGATCACCTGGAATGGGCTCGGGACCGCGTCGACCATTTCAAGGGCCAGCGCATCGTGCGCGGGCTGGCCGCCTTCATCGAGGGATCGTCGTCTGTCGGCGTGGATGCGAACTGGGTAAAGGACGGGGTGATGAAACCCACGACGCTGCGGCCGCCGCAGATGACTGTTGCCAGGTCGAGGCGTTCTCCATCCCATCAGAACCACCACGCCGAGAGCGAACCACCGAGTGACGGGCCTGCCCACAGAGCCCAGCCAGCCCCCGCGCCGCTCGCCAAGAATGAAAAACTACCAAAAGCCAACAGCCTGGCTCGCTTGTTCCGTCGGGCGGCCGAAGTGCTGCGCGACTCGACTCTTGCTGACGGCGTTGTCTTGTTTGGTGCCACGGCGTCCAACGCCAGGCCGGTTAGTCACGATAGCAAGTCGGGTGGGTACCAGTCGTCAGACGAGGACGAGCACTCTGCGCACGCGACATCCGGGTCGGAAGGTGTCGGGATGGACAGCTCCGACTCTGACACGTCGCCGACCTCGAGACCCTGCAAGGTGCTCGCGTACTCGCTCCTCGACGAGCGGGTGCGCGCTAACATCGAGGACGGCCCGGCCCTATCGGTGGGTACCCTTGAGAAATATTTTGCCCTGTTCCCCAAGGGCAAGGGCTTTGCCTTCTGCGACGAGGGTCGAGGTATTTCTTCCGAGGACGACAGCGCTAGCGACCGGGACGCCGTGGGCCGCTCCGAGGGTCCCGATGGCGGCAAGCCCGAAAGCAGGCCACGCCCCAAGGTAAAGATGGACCACCACGAGCTCCTCAAGAAGATACCTGGAGCCAAGGCCGTCATTTTCGTCCCGCTTTTCGATTACGTCGAGGACAGGCTCGCGGGCGGATGCTTCCTTTGGAGCTCGGTTCCGGGCCGCATGATCAATCTCGACGCGGATCTATCTTATCTTCGCGCATTCGGCAATAGCATCATGAGCCAAGTCGCACGCATCAATAGCCAGAAAAATGATGCTGCCAAGACAACATTTATTGCTAGCATGAGCCACGAACTACGTAGTCCCTTGCATGGAATCCTTGGCGCCGCTGAATTTCTCAAGGATACGCATACTGACTCGTACCAGACGGATCTTATTAATTCCATTTTTACCTGTGGGAGGACGCTGCTGGAGACGTTGAACCATGTACTGGACTATAGCAAGATCAATCATCTGGGTCATCCGCATAGACGAAGGGGTGGAAAGCACCACAGGCTTTCCACAATCGGTTCCAACTCGGATAGTCTGAATATGACGGCTGTTGTGGATGTAGGTACGCTTGTCGAAGAGGTGGTGGATGCCGTTGCCGCTGGTCATACCTTCAAAAACCTCACCCGCACATACTCTGATGGGGTATTGAAGATCAACAACGGTGATTCGACGGATTTGAAATCTGCTGGCAACACCCAGGATGACGTAACTGTGGTGTTGGATATTTGCCCAAAGACATCCTGGATGGTTCGGACGCAACCTGGCGCTCTTCGCAGAATCATCATGAATCTTTTCGGGAACTCCTTAAAGTATACATCGTCGGGATCCGTTCTCGTTTCGTTGCGCGGACAAGTGAGGGAAGACGGATCAAAAATCGATGCACTGATTAAGGTAGTAGATACTGGAAAGGGCATGTCGGAGGAATTCCAGCAGAACCGACTTTTCCTCCCATTCAGCCAAGAGGACTCATTTCAGCCAGGCACCGGGCTTGGATTAAGCATTGTCAAGCAAATCGTCAAATCTCTAGGTGGATCCCTGGACCTCAAGTCCCAGCAGCACAAAGGTACCGAGGTGACGGTTCGCCTTCCGCTGGTATCGGTGCGCGGCGAGCCATTGCTGCAACGAGATGAGGCAGTGAAAAGCATGGCTGAGAAGACCAAGGGCCTTCGACTGGGACTTTTGGGCGGGGAGGAAAGCCTCGAGTCCTCAGCCCAGAGTCCAGAAGTCCGTATGCGGAATGACGTTCTTGCTGAGACGTGCTCGAACTGGTTCCAAATGGATGTCGTAAAAGATGCCGACGTTGCTGAATCAGAAGCTGATATTTATCTGTACTGCGAGCCGCCGCCGGTGCAGTCTTTGGAAAAACAGTTACTCAAGCGGACGCCGAAGCGGAAGAACATTCCTATGATCATTGTGTGTCCGAGCGCAGAGGAGGCAGCCACAGTATCGCAACACCATCTGAAACCACTCGCCAAGTTTTCGCAGATTATCGAAGTGATCCCGCAACCGTAAGTAGAAGTGCAGAGGCTCCGAGAGGCGATTGAAACCTGACTGACTTGAACCAGATGCGGTCCTAGAAAATTGGCCAACGCCTTCAAGCACTGCCTAGAGAGGGCGCAGAAAATAGCCGAGGAGGGGGTCAAAGAATGCGAAGTGTTGGAAGTTCCTCATGAGGAACAAAAGATGGAGGCCAGCACTGTTACAGATCTCAAAAGCGGGCCAACCTGCGTAATAACCGTCGTGAACGAAGATCAGCCAGAAGTCCAAAAGCACGACGTCAGTGTGTTACCACCACAGCCCGTGGAACCGCAACTGAGGGCAATCCTGGAGACGCGCCCGAAGCTGGCCTTGAAGGAGCAAAATCAAGCTGCAAACGGGAACATGACGCGAGTTCTTCTTGTTGACGACAACGCAATCAACCTGAAGCTATTGGTCGTCTTCATGAAGAAGTGCGGCTTTACCTACGAGGAGGCGGAGAATGGACAGATTGCGGTGGACAAGTTCAAGGAGGCTTGCGACGATTGCCGCCGGTTTGATTTTGTTCTCATGGACATTGGCATGCCTGTTATGGACGGGATCGAAGCGACCAAGCAGATACGGGAACACGAGCGCAAAAACAGCCTGCCCCTGACGAATGTAATTGCTCTGACTGGATTGGCGAGCGCAGATGCCCGGCGTGATGTCATGTCGGCGGGTGTTGATGTGTTCTTGGCGAAGCCGGTTCGGTTTGCAGAGCTGAAGAAGATGCTGGCGGCAAGATGAAAGATTCAACGAGGCACGATGGGATGTAACGCGGGTAATTAATGTACTATTTTGTTTAGTTTGATAGACATGCAACATTTAGAAATGCGAGGTATGCTTTTGGACGTGGAAATCCCAGGGCTGCTGGTAGCAATATGCACGAAAATGTGATATGGTATGAAGAAGGGAGATAAGGGTCATTCACTATGCTAGGCTAACAATGTCAAATACATGCTCGAATCATGCTAAAATAATGGTGTCCCAGGTCGTCTCAAACCGTAGCCAGTCCTTCTCTTCAACAACCGCAAGCCCGTGCCGACTCCACACACCGGATTGAAATTCAGTCTGGTGCACAATCATAATGTTGAGCTTCCCCGTCTCCTTGGGCTCGCTGATTTCGTAAAATCTTGAAATCACAATCAAGTCCAGCGTCGCGTCATTTGCTGCCTGCCGATCTGGAAGCTGGATCGGGTCGCTGTGGGGAAACAAGGAAACTCCCCCGGCGGTTGAATCATCATCCTCGGAAAGCGGATCCAGGTCTTCCGCGGACTCGGGAGTTGTTTGGAAGGGAAAGGTTGCCTGCAGCTCCAAAACCTCATCGCCCAGTTTGATGGAGAGGGAATCGTAGCTGATCCGTCCCTTGACCTGGGCGTGGCTTGTTCGAAAGACGAGGCGGCCGGTGTCGTGCACGGGGAGATCCAAGCTGAGACTCAACAGTCTCTTTTCTAGAACCCCAGTGGGATCCGGTTTCGAGATTGTCTCCCCATCTGGAACCTTGATCGGCCCCACCACAGCAGTTCTTCCTTTCCACGCTGGCACCAAATCTGCCGTGGGGGTGCTGTCCGGCTCAGCGGAATGGGCACTGGGGTGTTGTGGTTCGTCTGACACGCTTCCCGCATCGTGAAGCGGCCGGACACTCCCGTCGCTCATCAGCGAGTAGAAAAGCAGCTCTGACTTGGATTCATCGCCCAGATACTCGTTGTGAATGTTCGCACCGATGAATCCCTCCCAGCCCAGCCAGCTCCAGCTCGGGTACGGTACGTGATGAATTGACCCATTGAGCATGATTGGCTGCAGCTCCTTGCGGCGATCTCTTCCGTATTTCCACGTGAGGCTTTGGTCAAACCTTGCCGTGGGAATACCCCAAAAGACCTCCTCGCCGTGAAGGTGCTCATAGCGGCGCACTATGCCCAGAAAGGCAGAATATGCATCGCTAGAAAAGGTGAGTTTTCGCGTGTTGTACTGGGTGATGTAGGTGCTCAGCGCCTGTTTGGAAAACTTTGCGTCGCCATCGTCCCATTCGTCGTTGCACTTCAGGGATTGGGGGAGAATCCATGTCTTTGGCTCAGTGGGCTCGAATATGGTCTCTTCATCCCACATGGAACTTTCGCAGCGCCAATAGATTTGTGATGGGGTGAAGAATAACGTGCGCCTAGAGAGAAGCCTTTCTTGGAATGTCCATCCTCGCTGATTCCAAGTCGAGAGTTGTACCGAGGTTTGGTCAGACAAGGCTGCTATAGTAGCAAGACAAAGGCCGTCTGGGGAAATTTGTATGGAGCGGTGGAATATATCTCGTGGCTTTCCTGGCATGCCTGCCAAACCTGACTCCGAATTGTTGCCGCATGCGGCCAAAATGGTCAGAAGAGCACCTGAATATACTAGGTCCATGCGCGATGTTTGTGCATCCAGGTCATTCATGTCGTCTTGAAGGATGCAGAGCGCATCCACCCAGAGATAGCGTTCCCCAAGATTGGAGGTGAGCGATATTGCATCCTGGATAGTCTCAGGGAGTGCGATTGTGTCTAGACCATTCAATTCCTGAAGCTGCGCGAGATTTTGACTGGTCAAACAACGGTCCCAACGGACGCTAGGCTCCTTTCCATTCTGACCCCAGACATAGCTGAGGGCGATATAGCGACCTTGAGGGGACATATCTACAATCCGTCGTTCATTGACATCGATGACGCGGAGGGGAACGTTGCCCCATTGATCATCGCTGTTACTCGTCCAATTCGGACTGGCACAGCTATCCCCATGGACCTCCTCACACTGCCGTAACCAGCCTCGGATCATCGATAAATCTATATGGGGACCGACTTTTCGCCCCGAACCCACTGGGGAAAAGGTTTGCATTGGACTGTTGGGCCCATCCGTAGTTTGTCCATTCTTCCAGATTGCGTGGAATGTGACGGCATCAGTCGACGAGAAGGTGGCCCAGGGGCTTGAGGATAGTGTCACGATAAGACGAAAGATACTTACTGCTGTATCTTCTACTTCAAGGTCAGCTTTCCTATCGTGCAATTCCCCATATTTCTGTTTTGGCATCATTTACCGAAATTGCCGGGATGTTCTTGCCGACAAAAGAACTTTGGTGTGATGAAACACTCGATGGGTTTGTCTGACCAATTTATAGGCATTTCGTGCTTGTCGATCTCATCGACGTCTTCCAGGATTTCGCTTGCAGACGACTGTGAGCAAGATACACTCGAGAGGCGCCTCTTGGGCGTACGCTTATAGCGCTCCTTAAGCGCCTCGGCAACCAGGCTGCATAATCGGCAGTCATTAGATCGTCGAATGATATCTTCAAGCGGTCCCAGAGATACGGCGGATTTGCGTTCGCCCCTGCCGCCCGTTACATAGAAAAGAGACAGCACATCGAGAGCTGCGCAGTTGTTACAGAATGGACCTATTGAAGACGATGACATTTTTGGAATATAGGCGGACGGAAAGACGGGGACAAAAGGTATTATGGCCTCTTTTCTTTTGTAATGAGTAGGTTTGGTTGAGGGGTTATTGAACACGTCAGCCCTACGAGCTAGTTAAGCGGCTGAAAGTTAGTGAGGTTGCCTAATAATAGGCTGGCCTCTCATCCAACCAAAGACCCATATTGCACAAATTCACTTGGCTTGTGCTCGTGCTGCCTTTTTACATTTTATAAAGTACTCGGGATGATATTTTATTATGAAACGAGATATTAATTGCACATAATTTTATCTTGGGGTCAGGTTTGGAGAGTGAGCGCATGAGCGCCCCGCTCATTCTCGTCAAATCAAGACGACTCGTAAAAGATCTAGTCGGCCTCTTGCATCCAAGTTGTGTCCATAAAATGAAAAAGTCCGATCTGTTACTGGATTTCTAACTCTGCGGAAACATTGAACGAACAAAGAAATCGAGCCGAGTTTGCATGCACCCACTGCACATGCGACGCACCAGGTACGTTCTTTCATCGCGCGGTGCTACTCATCGTACAGCTGATTGACCGCTTGTTTACGATAGTGCTGGATCAACACGATTGTTTATATAGCTGATCGAAGAGCCTTGTGGTTCCATCGTTGGCTGACTCTCCCTATCTCGTGAGCTACGTGCGAATTGATGAGTTGACGGCGTGTGATCACAGAACCTAAGAAATGTTCGTACTTGTTGTGATTTGCGCCATAGTAGCAGCCATTATGGTTCTCTCTTCGGGGTTCGGACCTGCTGGAGTTGGTGCTGGTATGTGAGCCTTTTTTCTTGGTGGCCATTGCTCATGTCTTTGGTAGGAACTTGTGATGCAAGCTTTCAATCGTGGATGTATGGCGGCTTTACTCCAGCGGACGGAATATTTACAAAGCTCACGAGCATGGCCATGACGGGCACATTGTCATCAGCCGCCGCTGTCGTTGGCGCCGTCATAGAGGCACTCGTAGCTGTTACCAGTTGGATCTTTAACCTGGGTTGATCGGTCGATTTGCACGCGACTGAGCTACCAGTTGGGGAACCATTGGATCATGTCCGAGCCTTTTCTCAGCTAATCGTGGCTTATAACTTGTTGGCTTATATGCCGCCCTCGGGCCGTTTGTGCCTGAATTCGGCTTTATCCGAGGCCTCCGCAATGCTACCCCGAAGCCACGATGCCAAGCCTTGCAGGGGATGCTATCTACTGGAGGAAAAAAACACCCGATAGCAAGAACGTTGAATTTAGACTTATGCACGCTGGTCAATGCATCGTTTACCGCCTACCTCAGAAAGGCAGGTAGTCCGCCCAAGGATCTTTTTTCCCCCTCTGTAACAGCATGACCTTCTGGAAAAAGCTGTGTACTTTTGTCTCGTATTGAGGTCTTTGTGATCGGCGCTTGGTGTCACCTAACCAGTTGGGTAGGCACTTTCTGCCATGGTGTGCTGTGATAGGTTAGCTGTATGAAAACCTGTGATGTCCTAGTTAGCGGCATCACGCCAGGTGCATGTGAAGGGAGATGTTAGCCAAGACCTATGGAAAACTGTTGCGTATAAATCTGTCTGTGAAGGCCCTCTGAGCTCCTGTGCTTGGTCCTGGTCAACCTGTGCGAACTTGGATCCTCAAATATACAGCATGAAGTTCATTACCGCGTTAGGGCTACTTCTGCCCTTCACTGCCGCCAAGGTTTCGTATGATGGTTACAAGGCATTCAGCATCGATGCCGGTGACGATTATGATGAGGTCCATGGTCTATTGGCGGATCTGAAGACAGTTTCCCTGAGCTGCGAAAGCAACCGCAAGACTCTTGAACTAGCTGTTGCGCCCGAGAGCCTCGAAGCCTTTGAAGCCCTCGACCTCAACACAACCGTCATCAGTAGCGATTTGGGCGCTGAGTTCGCCGCCGAGGGAGAGTTTGAGCCATATGATCGTGAGTCAATTGCACTACCTACACATGCGCTATTTAACTTTCATTAACGCATTCATGTAGCCATTATGAGGCTTCAAGATACTGTGGCTGCTTTGCCGGACATCTCCTACTTCAACTCGTATCATACTCTGGACCAGCACCTCCAGTATTTGGCCGATCTGCAAGCAGCCTTCCCAAGTAACTCTGAGATCTTTACCGCTGGAAGCTCAGTTGAAGGTAGACCCATTCGCGGTATTCACCTCTGGGGTTCAAGTGGCAAAAGCAAGAAGCCGGGCATCATCTGGCACGGCACTGTGCATGCACGAGAGTGGATCACTGCTCCGGTGGGTCACGCGACATTGCGGTAGATTCGTCGTGAATAACTGGCTAACATCCCTCAGACCGTCGAATACATGACGTATGAAATAATTCAAGGTTACCAGAACAGTGACGCAACCATTCGCAACACGCTTGACAACTATGATATCTATGTGCTTCCAGTCGTTAACCCTGACGGTAAGATACAAACGTGATTTTAGAACATATAGATGGTAGCTAAAAATGCATTGTTAGGCTTCTCCTATACCACCACGAATGACCGTCTTTGGCGTAAGAACCGTCAAACTCGCTCTGGCCAATCTTGCGTGGGAACAGATGTTAACCGCAACTGGCCCTACCAGTGGAACATTGCCGGCGGCTCATCGACTAACCCATGTGACGAGACCTACCGTGGCCTTGCGGCCGGTGATACTCCCGAGAACCGTGCCTTGGTGAACCACACCAAGAGCATCGCCGATAGCACCGGCATTAAATTCTTCGTTGACTGGCACTCCTACAGCCAACTCATACTGCTTCCCTACGGATACAGCTGCTCCGCGACTGCGAGCAACCTGAGCAAGCAGATGAGCCTGGCAGGCGGCGTCGCCAGCGCCATCCAGGGTGTTAACGGATTGAGATTCCAGTACGGACCTACTTGCTCGACCATTTACCAGACTGCCGGTGGAAGTAATGACTGGGCATTTGACATTGCCAAGGCTGAGCTTGCTTGGGCAATTGAGTTGCGACCAGCATCTGCTAGTGGTGGTGGTTTTACTGTGCCGGCGAGCAACATTTTGCCCTCCGGTAAAGAGATTTGGGCGGGTATGAAGTATCTCTTCACTCAATTTTAGGACCCTTGTAAGCATCAAATCTACATGGGCGAAAAAGAAAACCAATAAAAAAAGCCATTAGCACGGGTTACGTGATATGACTCACCCTTTGCACTTGACTTCTCGTTCGCAGGTGGAATTTTATGACTATGTGCACGCTGATGATTTCGGGTCAAATATTGAGAAGAATCGACATCTTAAAAAGAGAATTTCCACATTAAGACCTTGATACTAAATATATCGAGGCCTTATTGAATTAAATAGAAACGTGGGTATATTGGAGAAACGTTTCAGGGGCTCCCTTGATTAAACAGTTCGAGCAAAGAAGCTGTCTATATAAGAGAACATAAAAAGAAAGAGAAACATGCTTGGGTATTATCGATCTGCACTACAGAAAATTATTCCTGCATGATTTCCAAAGCCCTCGCAGCTTGGCGTTATTGAAACGATTATCCTTGATAATCACTTAGGAACAGGCTGAAGACCCCTCTCAATCAATGACAGTCCGGCTGGGATTGAAGGACGGGCTTGTTTTTGAAATAAATGAGCCGCTACTTTGCGACTACAAGGTGATTCAGGTGCTCCAAAGAATGGGCCCCTTTTCGCTGGTTGTCAGAAGAGGAGCCGTATCGTCAGGCTGCCTATCATAACCACACCTTGAAGATTTAGTAGAATGTGGAACTGGTGAGCGGGAGCGTTCCTGTGGAGCAGGCCAGATGCAGGTTATGCATTTTAGAATGCAGAAAAGGCGCCGGAAGCTGGGCATTTTGTCGAGTTTCGAGTTTTCTTTGTCTCTGCTGTGTGTGTGTAACTGTGAGTGTGCGGAAAGATAAGCTCGAGGACTCCAAGATCTGTGGTATGTGAGAAACGTGCAATAGATTGAAAAATAAAGTTGTTTGTCAACGCATAGAGCAAACAAGTCGGGTCTAATATATATATAGCAAATTCTAAATTAGCTGGTTTGGATGCCGTCACGCAGGGGTTGGGTCATTGTACTCCCAGAAAGCGGTAGTCACGAGACATTGTGTGGTGGTTGATAGTTGGTGATTCATTGTTTGGAATTTGCGAATAGAGAGTTGGAACTGATGGGGCCAACTTCCAGCCTGTTCACTCACCATGACACATTGTTCACATGACTGCGTTTGAATGGTTGAAGGCAACGCTCAAACGCTCAAACGCCCCAACAACAGCATTGTAGTCTGTTCTTTGTTTCATCTGTACCTTTGTTGAGTGGTTATTTAATAGACGTGTTCCTGAAGTTTTTGGTGCCAATAAGAGGGGGCATTGTCGGAAAATGCACCCTGCTCGACAAGTCAAATGCCGCTTCGGATGTAGCCGGCTTTTCGGAAAATGAACCGTCACCATCGGCCAGAGGGGCGGAGCTCCACTTTCGGCCGGGAGACCGAGCAGGGATCATGACCGTGAGCAAATAGAGTTGCATTAATGCCCTTGAGCAGGAAGAGCTCCTGAATGACATTATTTACCGCGGTGGGCTGTCTCTGCTGTGCATCGCGGTGCTCTTGCAGTGTGGGCTCCCTGTCTACCCCGCAAGGTGAGCTGCCCCTCTAAAAATCCAAATTATAAGAGCTCAGCGGAGAGCATTGCCGCCATAAAACTGCAGTGAATACACCATCTAAATAAAATGTCGTCTGATCAGGTCCTCGATCGGGATTCAACCCTCCAATCGCTCCCTCCAGCTCCGAGCAGGGACCTGCGGGGTCAAATCAAGGCTGAGCTCCAGAATCCGTCTAGCAAGGCCCCGATTCTCGTCATCCTCGACGACGACCCCACTGGAACACAGACTTGCCATGACATCCATATCTTAACAGTATGGGACGTCCCCCGCTTGGTGGCCGAGTTTAAGCAGACAAAGAACGGAAGCGGCTTCTTCATTCTTACCAATTCACGCGCCCTGCACCCGCCCCAGGCCCGTGAACTAATTGCTGAGATCTGCACCAATCTGCAGGCGGCATCCAAAGAGACAGGCTCGGCCTTCGAGATTGTGCTCCGCAGCGACTCGACCCTGCGCGGCCACTTTCCTCTTGAAGCCGAGGTCGCTGAAGAGGTTCTGGGCGCTGCTGATGCTTGGGTTCTCTGCCCGTTCTTCTTGCAGGGTGGCAGATACACGATTGGCGATGTCCACTACGTCCAGGAGGGCGACAAGCTGCTGCCGGCGGCGCAGACCCCTTTTGCCAAGGACGCCACCTTTGGCTACAAGAGCTCCAACTTGAGGGACTACGTGGTGGAAAAGACCAAGGGAACGATAGCCAAGGAGCGAATCACTTCCATCAGCCTGGAAACGATCCGGTCTGGGGGAGTGCAGGGGGTGCTGAAGCAGCTATCTGACGAGGTCAACGGCAACAGGCCAGTCGTTGTCATCAATGCCGCTGCCGACGAGGATGTGGACGTTGTTGTTGCCGCCATTTTGAAGGCATCGGAATCCGGCAAGCGGTTCCTCTTCAGGACCGGTGCGGCATTTGTTTCCGCGCGCCTTGCCATCCCGCCCATTCCTCCCATCTCCTCCAGCCAGCTGGGCCTCTCGGCAAGCGTCGGCGGCCTCATCATCGCTGGCTCGTACGTTCCCAAGACGACTGCGCAGCTCGAGTCGCTGCGGACCCGGTCCGGCGACAAGCTCACCGGCATCGTTCTCGACGTGCGAAAGCTTCTCGAGTCGCCCGAAGTTGCCGACAGCGAGGTGGCAAACGCCATCGCGACCGCCGAGAAGGAGATTAAGCGCGGGCAGGATGTCCTCGTCATGACCAGCCGCGAGCTGATTGTCGGGGATGACGAAGCCAAGAGCTTGGACATTGGCTCAACCGTTGCTCGCGCTCTGGTTTCGTTCCTCCAAAAGCTCGAGCAGAAGCCCCGATACGTCATCGCCAAGGGCGGCATCACATCATCGGACATGGCGACGAAGGGGCTCAGGATGAAGCGCGCTTTGATCGTTGGCCAAGCGGCGCCGGGAGTTCCCCTCTGGCGATGCGATGAACCCGAGTCAAAATGGCCCGGTTTGCCCTACGTCGTGTTTCCGGGAAATGTTGGCACAAACGACACTCTGTATGAGGTAGTTAGAGCTTGGTCGGTAAACAGCTCATAAGGTTTAGATAGATGATGGAAATGTTTTAGCCTTGTTGTTATTTTGAGCAACCTGTGTGGTAGCATGTCCTTTCCATTTTCCCCAGTTATGTAAAGTGGCTTGTCAGCAAACTATATACGTCGCTCGAGGACTCTGCTCCGAATGCCTCATAAAGCAGACTATCATTCATAAACGTTGGCCCATCTCCAAAAAGGTTCTGCTGGTCTGGTTGCGCATATGAATCCCATCCCGAATCGGAAATATGGACTTGCGGATGTCCATAGCCTACCCCCAAGACTGATACCGTTTCGCTGGCTGTGTTTTGAAATGGTGGTTTTTCAGATGAATGGTTGTGAGAAAACCCCCTATTGCCTCCATCACTTGCGTCTGTTGTCATTTTAGCCAACATCTTCTCGAGACCAGTGGCGATGTGATGCAAAACGTGTCGATCCGAGGTAACGGAGCTTTTCAGAAGAACAATCATCTTCTCGAGCAAATGAGAAACATTGACATAGCTATGCTCAATGTTGAATCCCATTATTCTGTTCCACTTGGTCGCGACCTTCATGAGAAAAACGGAGGCAAACGCGATCATCGTGTGGACGTAAAGCGGAGTGCCCACCAACGCTCGTCGCATATCTTCCTCCTCCAAAACAAATGTGAGAATGCTAGCGGCGGCTGAGATTGCCATATTTGTAAACTCCTTTCTCTCGGTTGATAGCCTTCCGGTGTTGAGACTCACTCCCCTCACCGCAAGTATATTGAGTTGCAATTTGGCAAAGTAGCTGTACAGTATGATCCCTTTTGGAGGAAACGTGCCAATGAATTGGTTGCTTCGCTGTCTCGCATACCAGCACATTCTCCACTGCTCGATTTCAAGATTAAAATTCCGCAAGTCCACAAAATCTTCCTCCTCCAACATGTCAGCCGAGGGATCATTTGATGAGCTGTTTGTGCCGTAGCGGATGGTATTGGGGTCTGGGAGACGGCGGACCGCGAATCGCTCGTACACTCGGGTAAGGATTTGCATCAAGGCCACCTGCGAAAGAATTCTTGCATCAATCGGGCCTGCAAATGGAGACGCCAAAAACAGCTCGTGTTCACGGATCTGCGTTGACTCGGCAATCATTGGAGGACGGCCGTAAGCAATGCTGAAGTGGTGGTCGCAAACATAGAGCATATACCATAGACGCGCACGAAGGAAATGCTCCCTATCGCCTTCCAGCGCCTTGGCGAACGATTGGTGGATGCTCAGCTCGGTTGCAATACGGATTGCATGACCCGAGAGTTTCCAGGACACATCCGACAGCCAGAATGCGGCGATGCAAAGGCCCCGAACGTCATTGATGTTGTGATACCTGGAGAACATGGAGGACGATATCAATGCCAAAAACTCCTTGTAGCATTTGTCAAACGTCTCGGCACTCGTGGGTATGTGCAGCGCTGTAACTGCTAAAATGGTTGCGGTGAGGAGTTCGGATGACTTTCTCACTGATTGGAAGGAGCTGTGAGTCTGCTCGAGGCCGACCCATAGATAGTGATTCAAGGACATGTGAAATCTTCAAACGGTTAGTGTTGTTTTTGAAGGGCCTTTTTTAATACTGACGTTTTGTAGAGTTCCTCCGCCTCGTGCTCAGAAATCACACCCCTGGAGATGAAGTCGTTCAACTCGCCCTGGCTTCCCGGAAGAGGACGAGCGGTTTTTGCTCGGTTGCTTCTGATATTTCGCAACCTTGTTACCTCATAGAGGCTGTTCATTGGTTCTTCGACCGTCACTGCACCGTTACCTTGGTCGTTGCTGTGAGCCGGCTCAACCGAGTTTTCTCTCGTCATGGCCATTTGCGTATTATCTTCTCGTGAGGACAGCCCAGTGGGACTAGTGGTGCTTCCTGGCGTAGTTGTAGGAATATTGTGCGGTGTAATGGAAGGGGCCTCAGGAATTGGTGCTTGGTGTCGCTCCGCCAGGACCATGTCGAGACTCCGACGCATCAATTCAATCTCGTGTCTCATGTTGTCGATTTTTTGCCTGCAGGTTCAAATTAGATGGATTGATTATCCCTTATCGCGCACGAAAAACCCACTCGTATCTCTCTATCGATACTACTGGTGTATCGTCCTCATTGTCAACTAGAGGCTTAGATGGTTTGAAAGTGCATTCCACTTTTCTTCTCAGACAATGTCTGCATTTTCGATCACCCGGCAAGACCTCACATCGCATTTTCAGTTTTCTGCATTCATGACCTGGACACACTGTGAGCCATCTATCTTCATTTAATCGCCAGCAACGTACAAGCCTTGGATTTCCTCCCTGGCCCTCCTGAGCCACCTGAACCAACCACCACCTTCCCAGTTGACAGGTCATGGCGTTTTGGGTTGATGTGACATCGCGTGGATGATTTCGGTGATGCCAGTTGGATCTCATCCTCTTCGTTGGCTTGCGGTGTATCTGTAGAATCCATCGTTGCGTATGAACACTCCAAGTCAAGCTCCGATTGAAAGGACCACCGGCAAATCGGGAAATGCCCAGGTTTTGTTCCGTTGGACGCGAGGAGACGTGGAGAAGTGTGGAGACGACCAAGAAAGCGGGGTGTAAGCCGGCAAGTCACTAGCCAGTTTTGAAGCCGCTTGGCATGCACCCATCTCCGCAATGATACCGGGGCTGAGACCGCGTGTTCCTTTCTACTCGCGTCTTAATAACCGAAGAAAAGGCTGTCTATCGTTGGATTACGACGGGGCAGAGCATGCAATCACACACACAGGGTGCTAGATTTGCATGGCTATGGACTTGAGTCGACGACCTCCACTTTGGTGGGTCTGGGCTAAGACTCCAACAATCCGACTGTTCACATTCTCGCTCCACGGCTGTGCGAAGCGTCGTCGGCTGGCCTGCAGCCTTTGTCAGGCGATGTAGTTCGGGCGGTTCCGATTTGGCGGTTGGCCGAGTAAGTGTCTGGAAAAAGAACGTAACACTGCGCGAACCTTGATGATTGGCATCTCTGGGTGGAGTTTGAGCAGAAGTCCTTGAATTGGAACTTAAAGCCTGGCACGATTTTGATTTAATCATTGAGTAAGGTAGTGATGGAATTAATTAAGAGAGATATTTATGGGCGAGTATTCCGGTTTAGATGTCGTATCTTGCACCCACGAGAGTTGGCTGGATCGTTGCATTTTCTGCATTTTTCTCAAGATGCTCCGACAGATTCTTTCCTGAGATGCCATCCTCCGCCGATAAAGAAGGCTCGATTTGGTCCATTTTCTTGTTATCCCTCCTCAGGAAAATTGTGAGGATGGTCGAGCTGATAATTGTAACGACTGTCAAGGCCAAATTTACCGACCAAGCCGTCATATATCGCGGCCCATCACTGTCGGGATACAAGTAAGGCGTCCAAACCAGTGCGAGATTGCCGACCGAGTTATTCATGGCGAGGCTGATGGCTCGCTTCTTTCGAGGTCGAGCGCCAATATTAGCCATCCAAGCATTGGATATCTGAAAGCATCCATAAGTTCCTGGAAGCATCAAAAATAAAGAAAAGTAGCGTGCACCAATGTTTGTTGTAGCCATGGTGATGATGATGCCAGCCAAAGCTACAAAGCTCGGATAAATTATGTGAGGCGACCTCTTGCTGGTTCGGTCCGAGTGCCAAGTATTGAACAGGCAGAACATCGCTGTGAACAAATACGGGGGCGCCGTGAGGAGGAGTGTGTGAATGGTGGAGTAGCCAAAGCTTTTGACGAGGGTTGGGAGGAAGTTGGTGAGTGAAGCCACTGCCTGAACACACATTTGACCCAAAATACAGAGCCAAACCCTGTGATCCTTTGCAGCCAGTTTAAAGGCAGTCCAGGTGTTGATGTCTTCCTCCTCCTCACCAGCATCCTCTATCAAACGGACCACCCCCAGTGCCTTTTCTTCCTCAGACAACCATTTCGTCGTTGAAGGCCAGTCCGGAATAACAAAGCCTGTGACAATGGCAAAGATTACTGTGGCAATACCTTCAATTAAAAATAGCCATCGCCAGCTTTCAATCCTGTTGTTCTTGAATGCAGCGGCGATGCCGGCCGCAAAGAGCCCGCCGAAAGCTCCCGATAGCATAGCAGCGCAAAAGAATATTCCCAATCGAAGACCTAATTCCTTTCTTGTGTACCATCCACTGAAAAGAAAAGCAACGCCGACGAAGAATGGAGCCTAGGTAAAACGGATTAGATTCGTCTTCAGTGCTGAATTTTTCATCTAGGCCTTACTTCAGTCACGCCCAAAAAGAATCGACACGCGAGTAAACTGCCGAAACCTTGCACGGCAGCGGTGCAGCCACTGACTATCCCCCAAGCGACCATGCACATGGCAAGATACCAACTCGGGCGAAACTTGGTGAGAACCATGTTGCTTGGAACTGAAAGATGTTAGCCAAGTTGCTGGGATAGCGCTTGAACTAATCACCTTGCATCAAGATGTATCCGATAAAGGTTATGCTCAATACAACATTATATTCGACACCTTTGAGGCCTAAATCTTCTTCGAGACCTTGGACACGGGCTTGAGGAACGGCGTTGCGATCGATGTAATTCATGATGTACATGATGATCTGGAAAGCAGATTTGTCAACGGGGAAAGAACAGATGGATTTGGGAAATTTGAAAGTACCAAGACTGGAAGGAGTCTGAAATCTATCTTTTTGAGAAACTTCTTTTCGCGGGCGGCGCGTTCCTCAGGAGACCAAGCGGCTACAATGGCAGCGTAGTCCATGCTGGCGGCCGCAGCACCGGGGGGCTGCTCGTCCTTTGCCATTGAATTAAAAGCTATCGATCGGTTTGGAGACCTAGATGTTCGTGAAATCTGTACCCAATCTTACAATTGAGCTTGTTTGGAGATAAAGATGTAACTTGGACTGTCGGAGAAGCTATTATACTAAATCCGTTCTACCGTCATCTTGCTTTCCCCATCTTCCCCTCAGGCAACATCAACTAGCCCCGGAAATATTGACGGTAGTAATGAGGAGGTTCCCCAGATTTCCCCGGAAACCCGATCCCTAGTCTCGTGTTTGAACTTAGCTGAAATCTGGGGTTTAGGGCAGCACAAAGAGGCACCAGTTCGCGCTAGTTTCTACCCAATTTCCGACATTGTCCAAACACACTGTAAGATTTGCTCCATTCCATGACCCACACAAGGTTAACCGCTTGTGACACAAGTCATGCGACTTTTTGTTTCCCCATGTTCGTGACGTCGGAAGCCGGGAATGATGTCGGACGACAACCGGGAAATCGGCCAATATCCCGGTGCATCAGGATGCATGCATCAAGCATTACTGTGGAACAACGAGTCGTGATGCATTTCGCGAGGTCATTTTTGAACGATATTTGACAAATGGTTGCAGACGTAAATGAACTAAATAAACGCATTGCGACCTTTAAAAGGAGGTTCAAATCGTGTTTACCATCCGCCTCAACTCACATTCTCAGTCAGTTCAATTGAGTCTTCGTCCGCAAAATTCCAAGGAGCATAGCATCTCCATTTCATAAATTTGTTGGTCTTTTTTCTCGCATTTTTATTGCACTCCGCCGCCATGACTAGCCTTTCTACAAAGCTCGCCGAGCTCGAAGCAGCTGGCAAGCCAATTCAAGTCGGTATCATCGGCGCAGGAAAATTCGGATCTATGTTCATTTCTCAATCACATCGCACAACTGGGTTCCGTCTGGCGGGTATCGCAGATCTTTCCAAGGACCGCGCTCTTGCCTCTTTGAAGCGCACTGGATTCCCAGAAGACAAGTATGACGCGACATGCACACTCTCCATCTCGGAAGGCGTCAAGGCTGGCAAGACTGCCATCACCACTGACTCCGAGACTCTAATCTCGACCCCAGAGATTGATGTCATTCTGGAAGTGACTGGCAACCCATCTGCTGGTATCCGTCACGCTCTGCTGTGCTGTGAGCACAAGAAGCACATCGTCATGATCAATGTAGAAGCTGATGTACTTGCTGGACCCCTGTTGGCGCGAAAGGCACGCGAAGCTGGCATCATTTACTCAATGGCCTATGGAGACCAGCCTGCCCTTATCGCGGAAATGGTTGACTGGGCTCGAACTGCTGGTTTCGAGGTCGTCTGCGCCGGCAAGGGCACCAAGCACCTCCCTGAGTACCACTACTCAACTCCCGATACCGTATGGAAGTACTATGGTTTCACAGAGGAGCAGCTTGCAACAGGAGATTTCAATCCTCAAATGTTCAACTCTTTCTTGGATGGCACCAAGTCAGCACTGGAAATGGCTGCTGTCGCCAATGGCTGCGACTTGAGTCCTCCTACCAACGGTCTCAAGTTTCCTCCTTGTGGAGTTTGGGACCTGCCTACTGTGTTGAAGCCCGAGAGTGAGGGTGGCCAGTGCGAAAAAAACGGCACCGTTGAGGTTGTTTCTTGCATGGAAACAGATGGGCGTTGGACCTTTAATCACTTGCGATGGGGCGTCTATGTGGTTATCAAAGGTGAGTTCTGTTAATTTTATTGGCTTAAACCTGTGTGCTAACAGTTCTAGCTCCTGGGGAGTATCAAAAGGATTGTTTCAAGCAATATGGTCTGCAGACTGACCCCAGTGGGTGGTACGCTGCTCAATACAAGCCTTACCACTTGATCGGTCTGGAATTAGGTGTTTCTATTGCAACCATCATGTGCAGAGGTGAACCCACAGGCCAGACGAAGACATGGGCTGGCGATGTTGTTGCCACGGCAAAGCGAGATCTTGAAGTCGGAGAGAAACTTGACGGTGAGGGTGGCTTTACCGTGTATGGTAGGCTGATGCCCGCCGAGGATTCCATGGCAATTGAAGGTCTTCCCATTGGCCTGGCACACGGTTTCGTCCTCAAGAGGCCAGTGAAGAAGGATCAACGACTTAGCTGGCAGGATATCGAGTATACTGCATCGGCACAAGCTGTGTCAGTCAGAAAGGAAATGGAAGCTATTTTCAAGAAGGAGTTTGAGGCCAAGAAGGCAAATGGATTGAACGGGACACATTGAGTCCTTCATAATATTACAGAAATAAAAGACAGGATAAAAACAGGCTATTTCCCTATTTATATGTTTAAATAAATAAATCGCACCGATCACAAGCTGTATAAAATGAAAGGCTGAAAGGCTGTCAAATTAGTAAGGCTGTTCATTTACTGTTAAATTTGGAAATCTAGAGTATAACCGTTGATTCAAGTACCAGAAAACGCATGGTTTGTCGGGGATATGTCCCTGTTCGTCCGTTCAGATCTCCGCGCATGTGCCGAGCGGACCCACAACCATATTGCGAGTAAATGGCTGCGATCGCCTCATCTGCGCGACTTAACTTTCTCGAAGTTCGACCTCACAATTTGTCCAAGACCAGCTTCATTCGTGAGTCGCACACTCAAATTAGAGCCGAGTGGGATTTAATTGGTATGCATGCAGATAAAGATTGGTTATTTAAGAAGGTGGAAATCACTATTCTCTCGTGGCCTCAATTCCACGACACGTTTTCCACTCCAGTTCGGAATTATTAGTGGTTGGATTCACACCGCGCAATTCGAAATGGGTGATCTCTTAGCAACGATCGAGGATGTCGCTTCACTACCTTATAAGGACAAGCATTTGGGCATACCGTATCGTGTAGACGACCTTATCTCACGCCTAACCTTGGAGGAAAAAGCTGGACTATTGTTTCACAGCATGCTCGTGCCTGGGCCAGACGGAAAGCTCTCCGATGGCGATAACAACATCTCTGTCCCCAGCGCCAAGGAATTAATCGTTCAGAAAAAGATTAGCCATTTCAACCTCGTGGGCCCTGTCTCGAACATCAGGCAAACTGTGGAACTGCTCAATGCGGCTCAGCAACTCGCGGTAGAAAAAACACGATGGGGCATTCCTATTACTTTCTCAACTGACCCCCGGAATCACTTCTCAGAGGTTGCAGGCACAAGTTCCCGCGCCGGATCACTTAGCCAATGGCCAGAGAGTCTTGGGTTTGCCGCTTTGAGGGATGCTCAACTTGTCGAGAGATTCGCCGATATTGCGCGGAGAGAATATCTTGCACTAGGTCTACGAGTTTCCTTGGGCCCCCAAGCTGATCTATCAACAGAGTACAGGTGGGCAAGGCTCACTGGAACCTTTGGCGAAAGCGCAGATCTATCAGGCGAATTGACAGCGTCATATATTCGAGGATTCCAAGCACCGCAACTGTCGGGCGGCATCGGAAAGCTGAGTATCCACAGCGTCAGCACGATGAGCAAACACTTTCCTGGTGGCGGACCAGAAAGGGATGGGGAGGACTCACACTTTGTCTACGGGCAAGATCAAATATATCCTGGCGATAACTTTGACTATCACCTCAAACCATTTAAAAAGGCAATCGAGGCGGGCGCCCGACAGATAATGCCCTACTACAGTAAGCCAGTGGGATTGAAAGACCCCAGGTTCTCTGAAGAGGTCGGTTTTGGGTTTCACAAAGGAATCATCACAACTCTTCTCAGAGAGGAATTGGGTTTCCAAGGAATTGTGTGCTCAGACTGGGGTTTGGTTACGGACGACACCATACGCGGAGAGTTTCTCGCCGCTCGTGCCTGGGGATGCCGGCACCTCAGTCCCGTGGAAAGGGTGGCCAAGATTTTCGATGCGGGATGCGATCAACTCGGCGGTGAATTTGTCACAGAGTTGGTCATTGAAGCTGTGGAGACCGGTCTCATCCCTCAAGAACGAATCGATAAGTCTGTGCGGAAGCTTCTTGCTGAAAAGTTTGAGTTGGGTCTGTTCGATTCTCCTTATATTGACCCCGATACGGCTGAGCGAACTGTTGGTCATCCTGATTTCATCAAGGATGGCGAATTAACCCAGAGGTCCAGCATCACCCTTCTTGTGAACAACGAGGCATTGCTTCCCCTTTCATTATCTGAAGTTCAAGGGAAGAAGGTATATACAGAGGGCTTGGAAACGAGTGTTTTGCAGGAGGCATATGGTATAACCACAACCGGGAACGTCTCCGAGGCCGACATTGCCATTTTGCGACTTCGAGCTCCGTATGAGCCAAGACCAGGCGGCTTCGAGTCAAATTACCACGCTGGAAGTCTCGAGTTTCCTAAAGAAGAAAAAGAACGCCAGGCGAAAATTCTCTCATCCGTTCCGGTCTCGGTCGTGGATATCTATCTTGACCGGCCGGCGGCGGTGCCCGAACTTTTCCAGCAGGCGACCGCGGTAACGGCAAACTTTGGTAGCAATCTTCGAGCCTTTCTTGATGTGATTTTCGGGATTGACGGAGCAAATCCTCAAGGAAAGCTGCCGTTTGACCTGCCGTCATCGATGGATGCGGTGGTCAGCAGCCGGGAGGATGTGCCGTTTGATACTAACAACCCTGCTTTCCGATTCGGTCATGGGCTTGTGTACAACTAATTCATGACATGCATGGGGAGGCCTAGCGCGTCCTACTTATGAGGTACATACTCAATATGCAACGTTGATCATGCTTAAAACATTTGACACTACTCCATGATTGCAATGAATGGAGCCAATTATCTCTTTCTTAAATCACTCCACGTTAAAATAATCGTGAACCAATGCAATTTTCTCATCCAACCCTTGTTCTAAGGCCACATGACCAAAAGCAGTTAATGCCGAGACTTCAACGCTAGTGCTCTTTTGAACTCGATAATACGTCAGCAGTCACCACCGCCCAGCCCGTATACCGCTTGCGAAAGCATGTCACGCATTTTGCAAAAGATAAAATATCTAGTAGAGTAGTATTCTACTTCACATTACCGCGCAAGACTTTTATCGCCGAACATGCCGATTCGGGAACCCGTTGTCACCCTCGCCCAGCCACGTCTATCAACCCTGCAACTCTCCTTAACGCCGCAGCCACCGCGGATATAAAGTGCATTGGTTTGTATCTGATTGGATATTTTCCAAACTTTCACGATGTCCATGACTTACGTCGTTGATCACCAATCTGACCAAAAATCCCACATCAGATGCCATGTCCTCCAATCCTCAGCTGAACACAGAAATAAGATCTGACTGTGCAGGCCACGAACATGCCCATTCAGCTTTTATTCAAGCTGGGCTCAAAATATGACGTCTAAACAAATGCTTGACAACTGTGAAATTGCATTTTACGGTATGAAACGCAATCACCACACTTGAAAGGGTGTTACAGCCCATTGCTTGCGGATCCAGCATGATGAGGTCGCTTTCCTTCCTAATTACAGCATGAAATATGGCCTTGTTGATCCTTTGAGCTATCGCCATGCCCAGTCACGTCGGTTTTATCATGGTGCAGGCTTGATGCGCCATAGTAACTTACACAGGAACTAACGGGAAGGTATCCATTTCAGATAAGCTCATTTAAATTACAATGGTGAAAATCCTCTAATAAATTCGTTTTGTGTGAATATCCAAAGGGGGATTTAGTTGCGAAAATGCTTCCGTGGGTTCCGGACTTATCGATTCAAACCATCTGCCGGACTAAATTGACAGGGTGTTCTATGGCGGAGTTAACTTCTCGGTTTGCTTGTGCTTTGCGAATTGCTGAGATCACGATTCTTGCTAAGCCACACTAACTTACAATTACCTTCTTGATGTCGACAACCCCGCCAAATGAGCTGATTTCATTGTTCCAGCGTCATTCTTATCACAAGCTCGTAACGTCAATCCCTGTCCATCCTAACCGCCATTTCGCTTCAGATCTATCTGCAACGGGTTTAGTTACTTTTGAAATACGAAGTAAAGTTGATATATCGTAATGTAAACATCAGGAAGCGATTCCCAAGCTTTTATAAAAAATAAGTAGCGCAAATCTTCCACGGAATCTTCCACACAGAATCAGATCTACCAGTACCCAAAAATGTCTTGTGAAATTACCCCCGCTTCTCCCAATGAGAAACCGGATCTTCATATCGATTCTAAAGCTCATGGGCAGATTGCCTCCAGCAGTGACACAGAAGCACCAAGATCTGACTCGACATATACTTCAATGTGGCTTTTAATTATCATCACTGGGATTATTTTTATAATTAGCAGCAATTATTTACTCCATTTAACTTGCAAATCGCAATGCTAGACCATTTAGTTCATCTTAAGAGCGCTTCTAATCGGGCCTGATCCTCCCATCTGACATCCCCGTGCATACCTTTGAAACCAGCCTGCTCAATCCTTGTTCTTGTCACAAGTTGTGCATACCAAAAGTTTGTACTTTTCCACCGCTGGCCGTTCTAAACATTGGTCTAATTCTAAGAAAAGGATTTGAAGCGCTCCTCGACCGGGACACGTTCCTTGGGGGCTGCGTGGTCAAGCTTGCCGCCAAACACCAACTGAGCATTCAGAGCCCAGGATTTTGGAATGCCCCATGTTTGAGCGACCTGCTCGTCAATGAGCGGATTGTAATGTTGAAGATTCCCTCCAATTCCTTCGCTAGAAAGTGCAGTCCAAAGTATGTACTGCAACATTCCATCGCTCTGCGCCGCCCAAATGGGAAATTTGTCGGCGTATCTGCCAAAGTTGCTTTTCAGTCTTTCCACGACATCCTGGTCCTCGAAAAAGAGAATTGTGCCGGCCGCATTCTTGAATTTCTTCATTTTCTCGCCGGTGGGGGCCCACCGATCCTCGGGGACCTTGGTCCTGAGCGTCGCAGTCACAATATCCCATAGCTTCTCATGCTGGGCACCGTGGAGAACCACGACCCGATTGGACTGCGAATTGAAAGCTGATGGCACTTCTTCCAGTGCAATTTTGGCGATTTCATCGACGCGGCTTGCCGTCAGAGGAATATCTTTTGATAGGAGGTAATGCGACCGCCGAAGCTTGATGGCATCGATGATCTGCTGCGAAGGAGGTGGCCTGCTGGGAGAGAGGACCATTTTGTCTATGATACCGAAAATATCCTTGCGGTCTTTAAGCTCAGGGGTTATACGGATGCTACTGGGCGTTGAAGCATACAGAGCGAGTAGGGACGGTGCAATCAAGTCACAAAACGACTCACGGCTTGATCCCGACACGACAGCCCAACAATTCAATAGATCAAAGTCGAGGATGTCCGATAGCGGTGATGCAATCCATCCTTGCCGTACGCTTAAATGCTCAGTTGTAAATGTGGATACACGGAGATACAGGGATGTTCGTCGGGATAGCACTGTAGCATCACCTCATCGGAATCCGAAATTGCGATTGTGTACCACGTTATTCTCATAGTCCCATACGTGTGAACGAATCCGGAGGCACCGGGATATAAACGACTTTGGTATGCTAAGAATACATGTGTTATTATATGGGAAGTCTGTACTGATGCTTTCGCACATGCGTTCCGAAGTTCCGAACCTCACATCTACGTCATCGTCATCACGGAGGCGGAAGGTTTTCGGCAAGGAAATCATTCTTTGGTCAAGAATCACGTGTCAGTTTACGCTTCAGCTGTTGCTTGCCTCGATGAACAAGAGTATAAAAAGGTGTCGAAAAATAAAAGCAGTCATAAAAGAACATTACTTGTAGATTGATAGAGTAAGTCATTTGAAAACAGCGTACACCTTGCTAACTGTTCTCCGTCAATAGCTGAAACTGATCTGGGTTCTATTAGATATCAGCTTAACAATTTAGATATCTGGCTTCCGATATATGATTTTGAAAGATATATATTGAGAACTTAGAGTCTACTAAGCCAGCGTAGCTGCCTCGCAAGTTCAGGGGTTGTATGTGAAGGGTAAAAAGAATAATTAAATTGGTACCAATCGCTGGTGCATTTCTTTCAAAGGCTTGTACATTTATTTCGGGACTGCAACTACATGATTGTGGTTCCCAACACGTCTTTTTCTTGCGATGCCCAAATCCGTCTCAGTGAAATGGCTGCGGCTACTCTGTGCGTAAATAAGCCATCGCTGTCGTGGATTTTAGGGGCCTTGCGAGCTGTCCATGGAAGCCTGGGACTACCCTTGCCTGCGCCAATTGCTGGAAGCCATGATTTTCGTCAGTGGATCCTTGGGGGGCCTCGCCGGCTTGGTCCAGAGGTCGCCGCCCAAATCTGCAGGGGGATTTCTAGCGAACCTGACCCGCAACGGGCCCCAGGGAGCTTTCTTGCCGTTGAGCGCCTGCACAGCAGCAGCAGCCTCGGCTTCGGTTTCGAAATCAACGAAGCAGTAGTGATGCTCTCCTTGTCTCATCTTGGTATCTTGGTGGGGAGTAATGCGCTTGCCGATAGCCGAGCTGAAAGCCGTGTGTTAGTTTAATTGAGGCGCGGAAAAGTGGCCGACGCAGGGACCATTCCATTCACTTACGGATGAAATCCCTCCAGTATCTGTTGCAGCTCGGTCTGGTTGTGCGTCTGATCTATCATCTTGGGCAACCCACCAATGTAGATTCTCCGGTTGGCCGTGTCCTTGGAGTAGTCGGCGAAATGGTCCAGAGCCCTTTGCGGCCCCTGCTTCTCCGACACCTCATTTCGCCCATCCTCGCGCTTCTGGCTGTTCCAGTCGCCCCAGCGCTGGAAGCTAGGCCTCGGCTGGCTGGAGCCTTGCTCCTTTGGATGGCAGGGCCCGACTTTTACTGGTCGGCCGCGGATCGCACCCTGCAGCGACGATAGGGCCTCTTCAGCCTCGTCGCGCGTCTTGAAGTCGACGAAGCAGTACCCGGGATTTCTCGAGCTGATGGGATCTACCGAGATGTGGATGTGCTCGAAGCCCCCAAATCCCTCATCCTGGAGAAACCCTTCAATTTCGGATGGCTTCACCGCATAGAGGAGATTTCCAAGGTAAACGCGCCGCCCTTCAAGGATGGCGACTGGTTGCTCAACGGGCATCGGGGTTGGTGGAAGAGGATGGCACGGAACTGGACGAGATTGAATATGAAATGGTTGGTGATCAAAGTGAGACGCTAGCCATGGAATGCAAAGGAATCCGAATGTTCCATGGATTGCGACCACAAGAAACGGGAGGGTGTCGCACAAGATGGGCAAAGGCGGGGCAAGGCCAGGGAACACGAATAGAGGGAGAGTGGGCACTGCCCTAATAATCTAAGGTTGCCGCTATCTATTTCTTGGTGGATGAACGTGGGGACGAGTAAAGAATTCAGGAGTTTGGCAAGTTTTTGGCTCTGAACCGAATCTATTTTTGTTCATCCTAGAGCCAACGTATATCAAAACAGCCGTCTATATATAAAGCGGGAGAAGACAATTGGTCCCGAATAATCTATTGAGCGATCTACCAACATTCCTTGCGATGCACCAGATAAACTTCCTCTAACTCCACATCATTATGAACCGTTTACAAGGCCGGTCTCCATTGTCTCCGATTAATGGCCTGAGAAGGGTGGCATGTCCTAAATACGGAGCTTGAATCCACCAGTGTTCAAAGTAGAGAAGACTCCCTCAGGGTCGTAGCATTCGCGAGCGTTCTTGAGCCTCTGGACGTTTTCCGCGGGGAAGGTGGTGAAGGGATCCTGGAACTCTCCGGCATCACCCATGTAAAGGAACTCCGATGAGAGACCCAGAGCCTTGTTGTCGGCGTGCCACGTCTCGACGAAATTCTCGGCCCACTTTGTGACTCGCGAGTCGTCAGCGGCATTGTCCCAGCTGGTAGCCAGTTGCCACACTATTGCATGTTAGACTGCTGCCAAAAACCACTGATACGGTGCTTCAGGCGGGAAAAGGCCTCGGCAGGGGTGGTCTACTTACAGATCCATGGCTGATCATCATCAAGTCCCCAGACATTTCCAACGCCGTTGTTCTTGGCAACGCTCATGGCGCTAGCCGGCAGAACGTTCAGAACATAGGTAGGCAAGAGGCCCTCAACATCCTTGATTTCCTCGACAGCAGTCTTCCAGGCCTGGAAAATTTTGTAGAGCTGTGCAGAGTCGGGCTTGATGGTGTGGTGAGCAAACTGAATACTGTAGGCCCTGTCGTCAGCAAAACATGGCTCGAAATGCCAATCATGTTTCAATAGAAACTCACCGGAACATCTGGTTAGGAGTGACGAGGTTGGAATGCCAGTCGATAGGGGCCAAAACATTGTCGCTCTTGGACACGCCCGGGATGGCCGAAAAGTTGGCAAAGGTGGATGGCGGGGACTCGGTTCCCTCCTGCACACCGAGGAGGGTCGAACTGATGGAGTTGGTGCTGACATTGTAGCCGAAGCTGATGACGGAGCCAGCCGCGAGGTCTGGGTTGTGGTACTTGGCAACGTCGGTGGTGGCCTCGATGAAAGCCAGAGCGGACGACTCGTTGAACTGCTGCATCGTGGTGCTGATCTTCGGGATGGGCAGGGCCTTGAACTGGAACTTGGTAACGATTCCGAAGTTGTTGGCGCCGCCCTTGAGAGCCCAGAACAGCTCGCTGTTCTGGGTGTCGTTGGCGACGACCTGTGTTCCGTTGCCCAGAACAACGTCGTAGCTCACCACGTTGTCCATGGTCATGCCGTACTTGTTGATTAGGTAATGGAAACCACCGATGAGAGTCAATCCGGGAACACCGATCGTCTTGAGTCGGCCGCCAATGGCGTACAGCCCATAGGGTGCGAGTGCAGTGTAAACATCAACCCATCGTGCTCCAGGGCCGACCTCAAAGGTAGCATTGTCGCTGGCAATGGTGATGTCATCCATGCCATTTAGACCTATCAACACTCCGCCATCAATGTTGTTAGATCCAGGATACTGGGGTATGCGTTAGTGGTTTTGTGGATTTCTGGGTGTTGCTGGGAAGCATGTCTCACGTTCATGTGGCCGCCTCCTCGGATGGCGAACTGGGCACCGCAGCCAGAAATCGTGGACAAGGCGTGCGATACATCCTCGGCCGTCTTGGGCAGAAATATGCACTTGGGTAACAAATCGGACCGAATGTCCCAGTAAGCGATCGTGGTCTCGTTGACGTAGCTGGGGGAGCTGGAATCAAGCACAACGTTGCCATACTGAGCAGTCAGGTTTGTGCAGGCACAGTTAGCTCCAGTTGCCAAATCGACAACCGGCACCTCTTGGGCAAATGCTGCGGCATTTGCCAGAAGCACGGCGGCAAGGCTTTTGGAAGAGTACATAGTGATGAGATGAGAAAAGGGAACTGTGAAGTGAGATGATGCTCCAAGTATCCTGAATCGGCATCAACAGAGCCAAGACCGTTTATTTATAAGAATGGTCATCTCCACAATCACAATGATTGAAGGATGCTGTCTATAATTAGCTGCATAAAGGCGATTCGTCTGGTATCTTCTTTGGGACGTAAACGAACCGAGGTCTCGGCAAGCACACCTAAACGTGTATTCGTGACCCACCCTTGGGACGGGTCGTACACATTCTACACGCCTCTGCTCTATTGTGTCATGCTCGGGTTACACGGAGAACCGCCCCCATTAGTGACTCGGCGATGCCCCACCGAGATACCCCATGTGGCAAAAACGATGTAATGGATAACCAGTGAGTTCGATAGTCCCCAGCTTCTCCCTGTCCCTTTTGGCATCACTCCCTAGCCAAGCTTCCGTTTCACTTCAGCGTGCCGCAGAATACCTGCTAAATCGTGAAGCCAGTTGTTTAACAGAAACTAATGACATTGACGACCCAACTGCCGGTTTCATTTTTCCTCCCACACAAGTCGGCCGAGCGGTTGCGTCAACTGATCCGCCGGAAATAAAGTGTTATCGGGCATAAACAAGCTACTTTGAATCGATCTTCATTCCCGCCACGGGTAATAATTCGCCGACGCATATCGAAACGTGTGGCATTGTGGGGTGTGTGGGCTGTGGGAAGTCGGTTTCGGTTTCGCACCCGGTTCAGCTGCTCGACCCCTGTTAGCTTCAGCGGCGCAGTTGAGACGCAGATCTGCAACCTTTAAGCTAGATGAGATCATTTCTAGGACCTGGAGTCGATGAGGCTCCCTAATTTTAGAGTTGTTCTACCAAGGCCCAGGGCTATGCATGGCAAAGCCCCGGAGAGTTTGGTACCGTATCTCGGCCTCTTTTTGCCTCCGGGCGTAACAACTACAACTTAAAAGTCTCTAAGTATACATCTGCCTAAAATGCGGGGGGAGTTTTTGGCTAAAATTTTAGAAGCTTTTCAATTCTCAAGCCCAGAGCTCGAAGTGCGAGGTCATGAAATACGAATACCGCGCAGCCATTGGACGCTTTTGACCTAAGCCCACCTGAAACATCATGGGTTTCTACAACACACTCATGCGCAAGCCCCGGAATGTTGAGATCAAGCATCATGGGTCTACGAGGGCTGCACTCTTGAACAAAATTCATGCCAACTCCATTGACAGCTACCCACCATTAACTAGATTAAATGGCTCAAAACACTGCCCTGGTTGGTGGAGTTCAGGAGTCCAACGCATAAAATGACCCTTTATTCATCCCAACCACTTGCCAACATTTTGACTTGTTAGCTAGTCTAGACGAGAGCGAGAACGAGCAATTAAGCCGTTGAGCCGTCGGGGCCCCGTTACAAAAATGATATAGCTGTGTGTGTACTCATCATGGGACGTAACAGCTCGTTCTAGAACAAAGAAGATTTCCCCTGACTTCCCCTGACTTCCCCACCAAAAACATGAACTAGCACCGCTGTTTCCCATTTGCCACAGCCTTCAGTAGGCTAGGTACATTGCTACCCGGAACGACCGGTTTCTAACCCAATTAAGAATACATGGCCTGGTGCTGCACCTATTCAGATTCACGTTTGCTTCCGTGCCAGCCGGCTCGGAATTCGGCTACCTTATTTACATCATCCACACTTCCATCCGGCATGGTAGGGACATCTGGTATGGTTTAGTCGAGTGTTTATTTATAAATTTGGTCCAGATCTCTGCCTCCTGAAATAGAAACCAGTGGTCTGTAGCGTTGCTGCGGCGCATAGTGGGGCATTTTGGAAACGTTTTTCTTGATGTGACAGGGAAAGCTTTGTATACGGGCCTGCTTCCTAGAGAAATTAGACATAATTGATCTGGAATCGAGACTTCTTTAGCCAAGATGCCAGATACATAGAAAATAGATTCGTTAAAATGCCAAGCCATGTTAGATCGTTGACTTGGATTGTCTCAAAACAGTCACCCAACACTCTTCGATTGTTTCCTCCCACTCCTCGGTTCGTTTTGGTTACGAACCCAAATTATAAGCCAACCTGGAGATAGTCGAGGATCTAAGATGCAAGTTAGGAAAAGGAGTTATATCATTGGGCCTTGGTTTCTCTTAATAGCACATTCAAATTTGTGTTCAAGAATTTCGTGATCAGCAGGGACATTCTACCCCTGTCACGATTCGTACAGCTAACAGACATGGGCAAAGGCAACTTTAACCCCGCAAATCGCGCTCACTTCGGCAGCTTTTGTGTTTAAACCTTTTTGGTGAATTCACCCATGTTACAAAAACAAACTCTGTTCTACTCTGTTCTTTCCGGACGGAACATCCTCCTCATACAGTAGTATGCTGACAAAGATCAATTCGTACAAGGATACGCGATCGTGGAGATGTGCGTACCCTACACCTCCTCCCCACCAATGAATTCGGGATGTCCAAATTTCAAGGCAGTCTTGTTGATGAAGGGTATTTGTATAGATTCTGTACTAACGATCTCTGCACCTTTTCCATAAACTGTGGGTGGCATCAACAGGTGCTACAGACGAGAACCACCACTACTCACGTTGATACAATACGTTGGACGACCCCTATTCTTCATCGAATCATTTAGATCATCTATCAATATTTTTGCAGCTGCGGCGTGGTACCCTACAGTGCAGTAGAACGCAATATCAGCTTCTGGGGCGTGTTTTTGCAACTGTGCTATATTGTCTAGTCCATCAATTTAGGTTTCAGCAATTCCGATTTTGCCGAATGCTGCCGTTTGATCCGGCCCACGGACCAGGGCCTTAATTTGAAGGTTTCCTTCTGTTTGGCAAGTTTGTCGATCTTGTCAATCGCGGGAGCACAGACCAGCCTTTAGCGTCATGATCAACAGATGACCCTGAGAACGGACTGCTAGATGACCACCATGCGGCCCGTTGCGCCGGTAAGCAGGATTTGGATTGGTTTCTGACACTGTGCAAGGTGTTTTGTGATACAAGTCATAGCTGGTCGGTCGGCGAGTTGGTAATTACAAGATCGATTCTGGGTGCAAGGGTAGAAAGCCTAATGTTCCTGAAGTAGTGTTATATTCCTGATGGACATGGAGAGATTTGTGATGTTGCAAGATGACAACTCGCGGATATCTGCATTAGAATCCACCGGTTTTATCGGTCCGCAACGCTATTTTTAATTTATTTTTAATTTATTTTTAATTTACTTATTTTTTCAGAAATTGCGATCGCCACAAGGAAACCCCGCCAGCCTGGGAAGTTCATTTCAAAGCTAACAGTCAAAATTATTCTCAATTTAGACATGACTGCCAATGAATGGACAATTCAAGTTTGGACATTTGGAAACAGAGTCGTTTAATGTGAAACATGACACAAGTTTTTCAGGGTCTGGAGGCATATATATTTGTGGGTAGCAAGGACTATCGATCCCTCATGTTCGGCCAGAACAGGAAATTGTATAAAGCTGTGATCCAAAGCAATAGGCAGTTGCAACACAGACGTCATGAAATTTTCAGAATTGGCAGACGTTGCCTACTTCAGATGCGAAAATAAGAAAAGCTGCCCTTCATATTTTTTAGGCCATTTCACTTCAGCATCATCGGCGACCTCCAAGTTCTTAAGGGAGTTGAGATGCTTAGGAGAAGTGCCTCCCTGACAATCATTCAAGTGTTGGATTCTGTGGAATTGCTTTGATCACTCCCAACGCTTGCCGTCATCCAACCCGTGGGCGTCATCTCCCAAATCGCCCCGACAGCTCTCTCGTACTTGACCTAGTTCCAGTGCTTCTTTGCAAATTCGATAACATCTCCAGCCAGCTCCTCCGGAACCTCCCAAGCCGCAAAATGACCCCCCTTGCTGTGTTCCTTCCAAAAGACGAGATTGTGACCTTTTTCCACCCAAGCTCGCGTTGGCAGCATCAGCTCCTTGGCGAAGGCGCTGAAGCCAAACGGCACCTTGACATAGGTTGCTTGGAGGCTCGGGGGAGGAGCAAAAGCGAGCTTGACGTTTTCCCGGTACATGGTGAATCCGGTCGTAGGTCCGGGGAAGTAGTGAAGCAGCGTCCACGTAATGATCTCGGCGGGAGTCCAGGGGTAGTCGTCGGTCCACATGAACAGCTTGTCAGCCATCCAGGCCAGCATGCCCACGGGAGAGTCGTGCATGGCGAACCCAAGTGTGCGCGGCTTGGTCATTTGTATCTGAAGATAGGCAGACTCGTTTTGGCGGAACCATTCGGTGCGCTGCAGAGCAGCCCGGTCGGAGTCGCTTTGAGCGATTTTGTCCGAGTCCCCAGGGGGCGAAGGCGCAACCTGCAAGAAGTCAGCGCACGACTTCTTTTTCGATGAACGACAAATAATGACCGTGAAAAGTTCATTGGGCCACTCACTATGTTTGTGTGCAATATCCTTGCATTGTCTGGGAACGCCAAGGCGATGGCGCGCGCAACGAAAGCACCCCAGTCGCCCCCCTGCACTGCATACTTTTCGTACCCCAGTTTCAGCATGAGCTTGTGAAAGACTTGGGCTTGATCCGTGTATGTCAACCCTGCCTTGTCAGTGTATGATGAGAATCCGTAGCCAAGAAGCGATGGTGCGACAACATGAAACCCGGCGTTAACAAGGGGCTTTAAAATCTTCTGGACTTCGAGAAAAGACCCTGGCCACCCGTGCAGGAAGATGAGTGGAATCGCATCTTCCGCATCTGACTTGGCATGGACAAAGTGGACGTTGAATACGCCGAACTCTCCTTGCTCGATAGCAGTCGTAAATTGTGGCATCTGGTTTATTTTCTCCTCCTCCTGGCGCCAGTCATACTCGTTTAGCCAGAAGTTCACAGTGTCTTGCATGAATTTGGGTGTGACTTTAGTGCCTTCTGCCCATTCGGCATTTTCGATACCTTTTGGAAAGCGCGCAAGCTCAAGTTTCTTCTTAAGAAGGTCGAGCTCATCGTCATGAATTGCAACCTTTTTTTTTTCACACATGTCAGCAGCCAAACAAACAAAACTTTTGCTCATTTCAATTCAACCTTAAAAGGAGTCACTTCGAGGTTTGCCATTTTAATGGTAAGGTATGTGAGTGATTAGCTGTTGTAGTTTGGTTTGAAACTAAATCTATGCTTAATGAGCACTTGATGAATAGCTCCACAGGGTAAGCATCAATAAAAAATTGGGCAAAGAAAAGTTCGGCGACACATGGAGGGGCACCTCTTATATAGAGCTGGATACCAATCCTGGCGCCAGGGTCGTGCAGTACGACAGTGTTCTCGTAGGAAGAACTTTGATTGGACAATATTTTCCGAATACGGGCTTGGCCACTATGCGAAGCATGATATTTGTCGATCGTGTGCCAGCTCGGCAAACATTATGGGCCCGCTGTCCGTGAATACACCTCGGCATATCCGTTTACAGCCTCTTGCTTGTGCATATGCAATGCATATCTGCAGCCATGCTGATTGTGGACGCATCGCCAGCAAGGATTTCAAGGGCGCCATCGAAATAATAATTTGTGCGGGGTGTGCAGGGAAATCCATGTTTTTACACTATCAAAAAAAGACTCAAGTAGAGATCGATCTGTCAACAGTTGTGTGTACTCATACCACCTATGTTGCTGCAGGTTTCTCGAGATCAGGGTCAGACCATATAATATCTCTAGAGGACAATTTTCTCTGCAGACGTCTGTGGAAGTACATGCAAGGGTGCAGTGGAAACCAGATCTCGACTATGTGGCTGGGGTAGCAATTGCGTGATAATCATAGGCCAAGAATAAACACCGCCATGAAATGTTGGTCTGGGTTTAACCGGAAGTACCATCACTCTTGTTGTGTATTTGGTTGATCCTGGAAATCACCCTACTTGCCAGAAAGTTCTCAGACAAATCTCAATCACCAACGCCAATCTTCCCTTTTGGTCCAACAGAGCTCTCGCTCTAAACTCTGGAAAGCACAAATCATTTTAGCATAACCTCACGAAGAGTCCACCCCAATAGCGCCAGTAGATCCAAAAACGACATATACTCCGGTGTAACCCCTTGCTGAGAAAAATAGAAAATTGAAATCCCGACCAGTGCTTTCTCTTGTTTCGTATCTACAAAAACCTGCTTTCACCTCAGAGACTTTCTCAGAACGCTGGAACCAACTAGTGACCAGTAAACGAGGACAAAAATCTGGAACACGGCAAACCCGCTCGGCACCAAGACGACATAGAAGCCCCGAGCATCAAAGTAATACGTCAAGACGTAGGGGCTGACGGCCAAAGTAGCAAAACCCGCGCAAACCACGAACCTGAGAAACCTTTTCCACAGACTTGTTTTTCTCGCCCCGAGGAGAAAGAGCAATTGGATTGCGCACATGCAGGACAGAGACGGGAGCAAAATCAGGTTGACAATGAGCCCCACCACGATCCATTGCGGAAAATAAAAGAATATTTTTGAACCATCTCCCTTGATGACAACAATGGTGCAAAACACGGCCATCGGGGCTGGCACGAGGAGCGGAGACCAACCCCAGAGGTCTTTGTATGCATTTCTGCTGTCTCGCAGCAAACCTGGTGATTCCTCCTCGGCTGCGCTCCCGGGCGTATCAGGGTTTTGTGGGAGCAAGGGCGCTTCGGTACTGACGTTAACACCGGGTTGCTCATCTACAACATCATCAGCATTCGACTCTTCACCTTTCTGAAGACTGAACCACGTACCTGGTGTCGGAAGAGAACTGTTGGGGGGGAATCCGTGAAGCTCGATATCTCCTTCACGGCCGCTATCCACGGGATTTCCTTGTTGAAGGTTCTGTGGCTCATGTTCAGAGTGTGACGGTGAATTCAAACCGGATGGAAGCGGGTCTGGTTCAACATCATCATCGGCCACCTTCCCACCATCAACTTTTGAATATTCCCCTTGGCCGTCTTTTTCTTCTAGCAATCCTTTGGGTCAGTCCAATGCCCAGTAACAAGGTCAAGAGAAAGGCTTACTCTTGAAAAAGTAGTCATAGACAAACTCGGCGATCGAAATCACTGGCACTGCAAGGAGCAGCAAAGGAAGAATCTGCCCAAACTGCCATTGCGTGGTATACACATTATCCTGTTCGGCTGGTTCATCGTCGGAAGGCGGCGCAAACTTTCGGATTTCAAAAATGCGAAAAGTCCCCCAAATCATGGAGGCAATGAGCGATAGAAGCTGGCATGTTTTAGTAAATTGTTCTGCCTCAAAGGTGCCCAGGACCTACCTCCAACAGCATTGAGCAATAAAGATCCAACAGCATCGTTACCGTAAAATGCAGGCTTGCTTGCAGGGGTAGGAAAATAGCGGCAAGCCATAACGTGAGCGTGCTCACTCTTGGTTTCTGGAGCCGGTTTTGCCAAGAATTCGCGCCCTTGTCACGAAGGCCGTTGATCCATCCGTGAACCTTGTCAGAAAGCGTAAGCGAGGTGGATTTGAAGAGCTTGCTGATGCGAATTATGAATCCGTAGAGGAGGAGCACGTTGGAGAGGGTCATGGAGACGAGCGCCTCACTTTTTTTCACCCTGTCTATGGTAAAGAAGCAAATTGCTGGCGCTGATGCGTTGACGTAGAGTGTTTGGTTCGGCCCTGGCGTATCAACCACGTGCATTGTCGCGTTTGTCACAACGCGACCCAGGTTATACAACTTGTCCTCGTCATGGTCATCGTATGCTGCCATGTCGAAGTGTCCAACCGGGGCAAACCCAACAACAAGCAGGATTAGCAGGACCGTCATGAGGAACAATCTCCATAAACGCGAGCCTTGATGCTGGTATAGGTAGGACCTGAGGCAGGTCAAGGCTGAAAGGTGCGTCAAGCATGCGAACCACAGCTGATAAATGACCGTTTGCCAGAAATAAGCGGGCAATCCCTTGAATAATGTGAGGTAACCGCTAATGGCAATAGAAATCCCTGTAAGAAGCTGAGTATCCGCGACCATCAGGATGCACTATTCAGACCTAGTCAGACTTGGCTGCATGTGCGGAGAGGGATTCGCTGGGATATGACCTTGTAAAAGATTTGCTCGCTTCCCTTGCTGGCACCCTTTTCCCCAACTATCCATCTTCTGATGGGCGCCATAAGGTCAAAGACAAGGCTGTCAACGGGATTCGCATCTCGTTTTTTTCGGTTCTCACGCGGTAGATTGGCGCTCTCTTTTGGTTGAAAGGGGCTGATGCTGGGGTCGAAGGTGGCAAAATAGTAAATAATGAGCAATGCAACCGATATCCAAGCCATAATTACAAATCCAAGAACAACCTACAACCGTTCAGTTAAACTCGGCAGAGTTTGATCGAATTTGGTCACCTACGCCTATGCCATCAATGTCATTGACCGAGTTGTACTCGTTCGGCGGCACCTTGCACAGGGTGTAATTAAACATGGCTGGATCTTGTTCTGTGCGATGTGCAATAGGTGAGCGTCGCCCGGTGACTTGGATTGGGTTACATGGTTTGGGTAGTAAACCAGGCGAACCGGTGGAGGGTGCGAGGAAGCCAAGCATTTTAAAGCCGGCGAAAAAGGGTTAACAAAGTTTGCCATGCACCCTCCTATGAATTCAAGTCACGGGGGCAGTGAAAGTGCACATGGTATTTTTTTTTCGCAAGGCTGCACATCGGGGGCCAAAATGTGAGATGGTTCTTACCTCATCCAATTACACCCCTGCGAGTGACCGAAACCGTCTCACGTAGGCTTACAAGGCGTAAACTAATGTCTTTGGCGTCTGCATGGCGCAGCCTGAATTTTCGGGCTGTCGTCATTTGTAATAAGGGTGCTGCGGCCGCTGTTGAGTGGGTGGCGATGTATCCAACGCTCAAACTCGATGCAGGATGGCCTCGTATTTGTGCTGCAGCAGACAAACGGAGACATTCGCGACCCATCATAGGTCCATAGTTGAACCACGGCAAGATCATCGAAGCGATTCAGCGGCATTCCCTTGCCAGGCAACAACAGCCCGCCCTCCACTACGTTTTACACGAGCCATGCTTCTTTTTGGGTTTAGCGTTGCGCCTCAGCACTGCGCCTCGACGCCTCGGCACCTCGACTCACTGGGCTGAATGCAAGGCGGCACATCGAATCGAGGAGTTCAGCCGCGATGCAAACAATAATGCGCTCATAAAGTCGGCCCCGCAAGGTGCTATCCCGCCTGCTCCTCTTTTGGTTGACAAATTTGATCCAAGATACAATGCGTCTCTTGAACACTCTCACCAAGAGGCTGGAGGAGTTCCATGAGAATCATGTCTTGGAGAATGTACCATACGCCATCTTATCGCACACATGGGGCGACGAGGAGGTTACGTTTGAGCAAATCCAGTCATCAGATCAGCAGGCGATGGCCGATAAAGCCGGCTACAAGAAGATAGTGCAGACCTGTCGCCAAGCAGCAGAGGAGGGCTTCGAGTACGTCTGGATCGACACCTGCTGCATCGACAAGAGGAGCAGCGCCGAGCTCTCCGAAGCAATCAACTCCATGTTTCGATGGTAAAAAAAAACGCCACGAAATGCTTTGCTTACCTGTCAGATAGATGTCTACTCCCCGGAGAATTCAAAAGATGCGCTGCACAGAAGTCGCTGGTTCACCAGAGGCTGGACTCTGCAGGAGCTCATCGCACCACCTATTCTCGTATTTTTCACCTCCGGGTGGGAACACATCGGCTCACGTTACTCGCTCGCGGAAACAATTTCCAACATTACAGGCATTAATGCAGGCATCTTAACACTGCCAAGGCGCTTGGATATGATGCAAGAAGCAAGCATCGCTCAGCGCATGAGCTGGGCATCCAAGAGGGAGACGACACGTCAAGAGGACATCGCATATTGCCTCCTGGGCATTTTTGGCATCAACATGCCCCTTCTTTACGGCGAAGGCGAAGGCGCTTTTATCAGACTGCAGGAGGAGATCATTCGACACTCTGACGACGAATCCATTTTTGCTTGGAATGCGCCGTCTCAGGAATGGGTGACAAGACATGATGGAAGAATTAGCTGCTTGGCTCCTTGTCCAGCCGCTTTTGCTGAATCGGGAAATATTGAACCCATCGAGCCAGAAGAAACATTGCCTCCATTTTCACTCACAAACCGTGGCATCTCCATTGATATCCGAGTCCATCGTATAGAGAGAATGGATCGGTTGAACTGGATAGACCGCAACTTGGCGCTATATCCAAGATTCCGGGGTGAATTTGCAATATTAAACTGTCACAGAACAGGCGACGTGGCCAATAGGATAGCAATTCCCCTGCTTCATGGATCTGGCAAGCAATACCGACGAGGTCATGTTCCATATCTGTGGCTCAACTATGAGGTATGGCGGTCAACGCCGGTTTCCTCGATTTTTCTAATGACAAACCCCACCACGGAAAAGTTCTCTATCACGCCCGGAAGCTTCATCATCGAAAACTTGCCAGAAGATTTAGTTGTGTGGCAAGTCTCTCCTGAATACAGGTTCCATTCAGCTGAACGACTCATCATCAAATCACACCCATACAGTTCAAGTATTGGGCGAATTTCCGTGCTTTGCAATGATTTGATGAAATAATATTGTCTTGATATTACTTTGAGGCCAAAAAAAGACTCTGGGTGCTTTTCAAAATACAACTATATTACAATAAGAATAGGAGCCCATCGGTTCTCGCAAACCCAGCCAGTGCATTGGGTTTCGTACGATGTGGAATATAAGTTGAGAAGTGGAAAAATGAATAAACTGGGTGTTGACCTAGGATATCCATCTATCAATGTTCACATCTGCGATATAGCTGGGCGAAGAGTGGTCGTCGTAAAGTTTATAACCAACCAAATGATGAAGCAGCGCGTCATGCAACTCCTGAGCCAACGAGTGTGCCATCTCATTTCCAGGCTTGTTTTTAATAACTTGCAATACATTGAGAAACATTTCTTCACATACCCCATCACTAGGTTTTCCTTGTATTTAGCAGCTATCTCGGTATCATCGAAGGTCACAGAACCCCTTTTCCCCTTCCAACTAGAGCAGAGGACTTGGTATGGCGCCCAGGGGCTAGGGGTGGTTCTTACTCTTCGGTTATTTATACAAACCTTGCCGGATCATCTTGGTTGTATAAATCGGGTATCTGCTGCTTGGATTGATACGCAAATCGCTTTTGTTGTTCCGCAATTAATGCTTGTTGGGTTTCTCGAGCTGTGGGTTCCTTACTCCGAGTCCATGACCCGATTACTGAGCTTTTTATACATATCCCAACTGATTTTCTCAGGTCGGCTCTAGCCATGACGTCCATCTGTGCGCTTGCGCATCAGTTCTCGTCGCGCCTGGTCCTTTGCTATTGTGCCCACATCAGTTAGCACAGCAATTCATCAATATCAGTGTCAATGGAATAGAACCTACCGCTGTCCCATGTGATGAACTCGTGCAAACCGTATCCGCCAGGTACGATCGGCAGCACAGGTATTTTTCGATCGGTGATGACTTCGAGCAGCGCCGGTCCGTCAGTCTCAATCAACCACTTCAGGCTGTCGACGACATGATCCGGCTTCTCAACGCGACGGGCCTGGAGGCCCATGGACTCTGCAAGCAGGACGAAGTCGGGGTTCATTTGGTGGCAGTGGGAGTAGCGATCCTCGTAAAAGAGGTTTTGCCACTGCGTAATCATGCCCTGCTCCTCGTTATTCAGAACAATGACCTTGACGCCAATGTTGAACTGCGCGGCAGTGGACATCTCGGTCAAGGTCATGGCGAAAGATGCGTCGCCGTCAATGTCGATCACGAGAGCGTCGGGCCTGGCAACCTTGGCGCCAATGGCGGCAGGCAAGCCGTATCCCATGGTGCCCAGCCCGCCAGATGTGATGCAAGAGCGAGGTTGGCGCCAGCGGAAATGCTGTGCCGCCCACATCTGATGCTGACCAACGCCAGTCGAGATGTATGTGTAGTCCTTGCGATCAGCGGTTAGGTTGCTCAGCTCTTCAATGAGAGTCTGTGGCTTGATCAGACCGGTACGCTGGGCCTTTTCATAATCAGAGAGCGGCCACTTTCTCTTCCACTCTCTGATTTGATCAAACCACTCCTTGCGCTCCGACATGGAAGTTGGCTTGATCTGCGGAAGCAAAAGCCTTAGATTAGCGCCCACGTCTCCTTCGACAGCTTCCGTGGCCTGGACGACCTTGTTGATGTTCTTGGGCAGGATTTCAAAGTGCACAATTCCACCGCGCCCTTCCTTGCTCGCAGCCAGAGCCTTTGGTGCGAATTTTGCGACGCTGCCGGTGACGCGCTCATCGAAACGGCCGCCGAGGGCAATGATGACGTCGGCATTTTGAATGGCCATGTTTGCGTACGCGGCACCATGCATACCCATCATGTGCAGAGCTTTCTCATCCAGCTCGTCAAACGCCCCGAGGCCGTGCAGAGACGTGGTGACAGGAATCGATGCCTTGTCGGCCAGTTCCTTCAACAGCTCGGGACCGCCCTCGGAGCAAATGATGCCGTGCCCGGCAAAAATCACGGGGGACTTGGCCTTGTTGATGATTTCGGCCGCGCGCTGAACGGAGGCTTCCGTCTGCTTCTCGTTCAGCTCCATGGCTTGGCGAAGGGCGAGATTGAAAGAAGGGAGAGTCGACTCCGTGGAAATGGCTCTTCGCAGAACACTGGAGGTGACGTCGATGGGGAGGTCGACGAGAACAGGGCCCGGTCTTCCGGACATGGCGATTTCAAAGGCCTCGTTGATTCGCCTGGGTAGCTCGGCCACGCTCTTGACCATGATGTTCCACTTGGTGCAGGCTTGCGTAATTCCCACCACATTTGCCTCCTGGAAACCATCGGTTCCGAGATCTTTCGTGCTAACCTGCCCCGTGAATACAACCATGGGCACTCCGTCGGCCAGCGCGTCCGCCATGGGCGTGACGACGTTGGTCGCACCAGGCCCGCTCGTCACCAAAACAACGCCAGGTTTTCCGGAAACGCGCGCATAGCCTTGAGCCATGTGTCCTGCACCCTGTTCGTGTTTTGGCAGCACAAAGTCAAAGGCTTTGGACCTATATATGGCATCGTAAACGGGAAGAATTTTGCCGCCGGGGTAGCCAACTAGATCACAGTTAGCGTCTAGTGTTGAGGAAAGGGAGGGAGCATACAAATGTGTTTGACGCCTTGCCGTATCATCATTTCGTGGAATATCTGCCCTCCCGTCATGCCTACAAAGCTAATTGGCATCTTTAGCGACTGCGCATGGTCGCAATGGGTATAAGTAAACATACGATTCGTCCATTTCGGGTTGTCGGGGATTGACGAGCGGTTGAACATGGTTCCTTTCCTTGATGGGCATCGCACTGCTGTACTTTGCTGGCTCTGCGCTGGTAGAAATATGTTAGTATAACTATCCCGAGAGCTGAGTCAGAGCTCGATGGCGAAAAACACCACCACATGGGATAAAAACATACCGGGCCGCCGCGCTTGCAGCAGAAGTATGATGCCTGACATTTGATGGTGATTTCCGAGAAATTGAAAGTGCAGAATTTGTGTGAGCTGATGCCAATGGATATGATACATTGGATTGCGGCCGGGCAATGGTTCTCGTGAGGGCCCGGGCCGTCGCTAGTCTCGAACGGAGCATGGTGGAGGTGAGAGAAAGGGGGACGACACAAAGGACTGCACACGTGTTCGAAATTTTTATAACGAAATGATTACAAAGTCAATTGCAATGGAAGTGCTTGATTCACGAGAGAAAAAAACAGGAAAAAATAGAGAGAAGAAATATACAATTGTGCTCCGAACAACGGCAGCCTGTGCAGGTGTTGGTCGCGTATGAGTCGGAAATTGTGGGGCGCTCCAGCGGATCTACTTTGGAGACCGAATTAGCGAGATCGCATGCATTTCAGGGGGCGCGAGATATGATAACGGGAGAACCATCTCATATTCCCGACTTCCCCGTGGATAGCCGCTCCCGCTCCCGAGGAGCCATAGTGTGAGGTTGGCCGTGGGGCCGATTCCTCCTACATATAAGAGGATGCCCTCTCTTCTTTTTGCAGCCTTAGAGACCTCAGGTGTTTCAACGTGGTCTACAAGTCCACTCTACTTACCCCAGCATAGATATTCCATGGTATTCTTGATTTGGACCAAACTGAATAGCCATACTTCCAACCCCAGGTGCACTTGTAACGTTTAACAACAACTAGGGGGCATTGCTGGCCCATTCACGTAATAGCCAACACCCACGACCTAGCCAATAAAGAGCGGTCCCCGGCAGTGTTGAGTTGTTTCCTAATCATACGCTTGCAAATGTCTGCAAAAATCGGGCTTACAAAAATTCAATTTCCCAAAAAAGGCACATGATGAATACAAGTCGCCATAGATGACTCAATTCATCTCGAGCCATGATCACTGTGGAAATCGGAATCGGTGGTGTTGTGGAGAAAGCTACTGACCTGCTGCTAATTCGTGAGCCAAGCAATAAGGCATGGTGGCCATCTCAAACGCCCGAACGGGCATGCTCTATTCATCATTCATAGCCACGGTTCTATCCTCTTCTCATAACCGAGTTCGATTGGTCAAGTCTCGATTGTAGCCTACGCCACTGCCAAAATTTCACTCGCTCATAATTAATTATCGCCTTGACCATGTGTCACTATTTTAGGGTTAGGGCCCGAGAAACATTGCCTCTGCTCCTGTCAGTTCGTGGCGAGAGTGAAAGCGGTGCCGTGTCTCAAAACTATTCTGCACTCGGTTCAAACCACCATACAGTCATAGTTGTTGACGAGCCCCACCATGTAGCGCAGTACAATGTAACGAGAATAGGCACTATTTGTATAGATTCTCTATCGTTCTTGCTCACTCCTACATGCGACATCACCTGAGCTCGTACCATTCATCATGACGACGCGTCTGCGTGGCCGTCAGCACAGGGTAACGAATCCTTTTAAAGTAAAACCAGCGGCCTCGGGACACGGACTTTTTCTTAATTCCCGTATCCGACCCTGGTTTCAACACCAAGACCCTATCTTGCACCACTCAGCTTGCTGCATCTCGCGCGGACCCGCATCATCCAACGGACCGGACCTCATTTTAGCCTCCGATGTCCGGGCTTAACACCCTGTTACCTCCGGCAAGTTCATCAGTCGCATTCCATACCATCACCAGGCGCGGCCTTGCAATTTTCGCATCAATAATTCCCTTTGCTTCTCCCTTTTCCGGAAGGGAAGTGCTCCGTATCACCGTATTTTTTCTTCTTTTTGTCAATCCCCCTTGCACACGAAAAAAAAAACCACTCCATGGACGACTTTGTCGTTAGCCGCGAGGAGACGCTCCCCGGTGTCAATGACAAGATGACGCTCAAGCAGCGGGCGTGCTGCAATTGCGCCCGGCTGAAAATGAAGTGCCAGTGGCCGCACGAGGGCTCTGGTAGGCCCGACAAGACGTGCTCGAGGTCGGTCAATATGGGCGTCTTTTTACCCGCCGCTCCGATGTGCTAATGGATCCGTCCGCCGAATAGGTGCGCCAGGATGAAGCTCTCTTGCCAAGTACCCGAAGCTGCCCCCAGGAAGAAGCGTGGCAAATCAACGTAAGTGATGGCCACTGCCTTTTTTTTTTTTCTTTTGCCCCCCCCTTTTTTTATATCCCGTATCCCTTGGGTCACACTGTAGCTGCATGTCCCTCACTTACACGCTCACAGGCGGGTGGCACAGCTGGAGAAGAAGCTCGACGGCATAGTAGAGCTGCTGGCGGCCAACCAGCAAATCCAGGCCAAGGGGGGCCCGTCGCCTCTTACACCAGAAAGCCCCAAGGCCAATCAATCACGGCAGCCGTCCGTTTCTGAGCAGGCTTATCCGGTAAGCGGTCCTGTTGTGGACGTTGAGATTGCACCCACCCAGTCCGATCTGATACCGAACGTCCCCTTTGATGCACCCTTCCTGGAGCTCTTGCCCGGCTTTCGCATCACGCAGGTGCAGGCCTCCGGGTACTTTGACGTGTACCGTCAGGACTTTTTGCATGTGTTCCCGTTTGTGCCGTTCCAGGACACCCTGACGGCGTGCGACCTGTACACGCGGTCGCGCTTCTTGTTCTGGACAGTCATGTCCGTTGTCGTACCCCTGCCGGGCCCTGTGCAGAGCCATGTGAGGACTTGGTTTCGCAAGTACCTTGCCGAGCATGTCATTGTACGGCAGGAAAAGCGGCTCGACATGCTACAGGCTATTCTTGTTCATCTTGCTTGGTGGGTGCTTGCTTGCTCGCTCGTGCATGTAAGAGGAGCAACAAGAAGCTAACCGCGCTCGACAGGAACGACTTTCCATTCTACTTGGAACCCCAGGCAACGCCGCTCTTTCAAATCGCCATGTCGTTGGTCATTGACCTGCGGCTCGACAGGTCACCGGCGTCTTTCGCCGCAGCCCAGAAGGCGCTGCTCGGAGATGCCTGGGGGACGATTAACAGATCACAGTGCGGGCCCAAGCTAAAAACGGTACACACGCTCGACGAGAAGCGTGCTGTTTTGGGCTACTACCACCTGTCCAACCTGTACGTCGTGTTGCGCTTCTTTACTTGTTTGGCCATTTTTACCAGATGCTGATTGATGGGCTACAGACTGTCCAAGCTGTTCCGGAGAGGCGTCGGCTTCATGTGGAGCAACTTCCTGGGCCAGTGCTGCGACTCACTGCTCGGAGAACAAGAGTACCCTTCAGATCAGCTCCTCGTTGGCACGGTGAGATTGCAGCAAATGGCCGAGCGCGCCTACGCAATCATGCGAGGCACCGACTTCCAGGACCAAGTGTCGATTGTGTTCCGGGCACCCCTCGACATGGCCATCAACAACGCCCGTCGCGAGCTAGACAACTTTGCCAAATCACAACCAGACACTGTCCGAAACAACAGTCAGTTTCCTCGCCCCTTACCCCCTACCTCCTCACCCTATCCCCTACCCCAAGACGATAACGTACAGGTAAAGTGACTAACGGGGAGCTGTAGAAATGTTTCAATCGCACTACCGCATCATCATCATACGGCTCTACGAGCCCGTCATCATGATGAAGTCTCCGCAAATCTCCGACGCCGACGGCCTGGCCGGGGAGCCGTTCCTGCGGGCCGAGGCGCTGTGGAGGTGCCTCGAGGCCACCATCGACTTCTACAAGCACCAGCTGGCCATACCCGCGGGCGAGCTGGCCAACCTCCCCGTGACGTCGGGGGGGTTCATGGCCTTCAGCGTGGTGACGGCGTCGCGGCTCCTGTTCCTCGACGCCTCGCCCGACTGGGACTCGGCGCAGGCCCGGCGCCGGCTCGACCTGGCCGACGTGCTCAAGCGGCTGAGCGACCAGTGCCAGGAGGCCAACCAGGCCGCCGCCGACGCGCGCCGCCGCCGCCGCATCCTCGACGACGGCACCAGCATGCTCGTCAAGTACAGCTTCAAGGCCCGCTGGATCCGCCAGTGGTACCTCGCAAAGGCCCAGGCCGACGACCCGCACAACCACCACCCCGCGGCCGCCCTGCCCATGGCCCAGCCGCAGTCGTCGTCGTCGTCGTCGGAGCAGCCCGTCCCGGAGTGGCCGGTCGACTTTCAGTTTGACGAGGACTTTTGGCAGGAGCTGATGAACATGCACGACTGCGACTTGTCCGACTTGCCCTTGACAACTGCGCTGCCTTTGCAGTCATGATGCCGTTGCTGGAGGGGAAAGCTGGGAGTAAGTAAGGGCAAAGGGAGGAAAGTGTTTGGATATACAGGAGTATGATGAGATTTATGATCAAAAAAATAAGCCGGGTTTGATTCGATACCATTCTCAAAAGCGAGAACCATAGCATTACTACTTCTTTTTTTTTTTTTCCTTTTCTTGGGGATATTTTTGTACAGTATTTATTGGTCAATCCCCGAACTCATTGGCCACCATGCGGGACCTCCGACGAGCCGTCCCGCGTCGTCCCCGGCCGAAGCAGACCCGCTCTTTTGTTGGCGGGTCACCGCCCGAAATTGCCCCTCAACAAACTAACAGCTTTACTTTTGCTTCCTCTCCTCTGCACTCACTGCGCGCCACGCCACGTCCACCGCCAATTGAACCCTTTCTGGATAAACTCGTTTCTCTCTTTTTCGCGATTGCTTCCCTCCAAATTCCATCTTTTGCGTGTAGCTCTCACCAAATGGCGCAAAAGGCTTCGCGTGACTGGGTCTATCTGGCCCTGATCGGGGTCCAGCTTTTTGGCATGCTGGGTAGGTTTGATGTTTTCTTTATACAAGCCATGACGAGCAATTGAGCTGCCCGTTCATCATCTTCTTCTTGGGCTGGCTGGCCACTACCAACACACCCATTCTTCATCATGCCACTCATCTAACAACTCCCCCACAGTCAATGACTTTGTCGACTTCTACCCCAAGTCTCTCTACGAGACCCCCGGAGCCCCGCTGCACTTCCTGGTCTGGATCAGGGAGACGTACGCCGCCAACTCGGGCGATCCCTTCTTCCAAAAGGACTATTACGCCTCCTGGTTCCACAGCCTCCTCTTCCTCGAGGCCCTCGTCCAGTTCCCCCTCTCCGTCTACCTCGTGGTCCAGCTGTCGTCCAGGAAGCCCTCCTCAGGCCCCACCGAGCTCGCCGCTCTGGTCTTTGGCAGCCTGACGGCCATGGGCTCTCTTGCCTGCTGCTACGAGGTCTGGGAGATGGGCGTCGACAAGATCGCCGCCGAGCAGAAGACGATGCTGCTCTACGGCACCTACCTGCCCTTCTTGGTCATTCGTAAGTTGGATCCCTCTGCAGTAGTATTTACTGCTTGCTCACTCCACGGCGCGTCCCGCTCACATTCACCAGCTGGCCTCATGGCTGCCGACATGTACATGCGGCTCTTGCCGCGTGTGACGGCTGAAGCCAAGACAAAGAAGCACTAGAGTCACTCAGGTTTGGTTTTGTCGTTTGTTTTGTTTTTTTCGCTACATATATCATCACATAGTGTACAAAAATACACACGATGGAAAATCCTCTCTCCACCGGACGCAATTCCCAAGGCTCAAACAATAAAGCATGCGTGCTAGCTTGCCTGCCGTAAAACTCCCAAAGCTCCCGTCCCAGACTCCGTGAAATGAATGCAAGGTCCGGCGTGGCCAAGTCGTTTTCAGTCTATCCTCTTGGAGTGCTTCGCGTATCCCCATCCGTTGCCCACGCCGCTGACGCCGTAGCCCAACGGTGTGGCGCCGCCGAGGGTTCGGCCCTTGAGGCGCTTCGGCAGCACAACGCCGAGCGTGTACATGCCGGCGCACAGGAGGCCGGCGATGAAGGACACGACGCTGTAGAAGACGGTGCTGGCGTAGATGTGGCCGCCCAGACCCTGCCACTCGACCCGGCCCTCCGTCTTGGGCAGGGCCGGGGTGGGGAACCAGCGGACCGAGAGGCTCAGCGGCAGCGGGTCGCCGATGATGAGCTTGCGCGTGAAGGAGCCCTTCATGTGGCTCAGCGGGCTGGTGCTGTAGGCAATGGCCGAGTCGAGCACGCCGCTGTCGTGCGGGTGCAGGTGGTGCTTGGGGGTGCTGTGCAGCAGCACGTTCATGTGCGTGCTGACGTGCAGGTGGCTCTTCTGGAGCGTGCCGGCGAGGGCGAAGACGAGGGGCACGTACTCGCGCTCCGGGAGCTTCTCGCCAATGACCTCGACGTGGGGCGCCGGCCGCGAGGCGAGGCGGCAGCTCAGGGGCGCATCGCTGTGGATGTAAAACTCGAGGAGGTGGAAGAAGGGGTCGTCGACGAAGGGCACCGTGCAGTTGACCTCGCCCTCGGTGCCGTAGTAGAGCTCCAGCGGCCGGTTGGTCTCGTTGCACACGGGGAAGGGAATCCAGTTGATTTCGTGCTTGTCGTTTTCGATGTGCTCGCCTGTTTCTCTGTGGGAGGGGAGGGGGGATTTGCGTTAGCTGTGTGATGCCCATGACAAGGGATTGAATGATTGGATTGCAAGGCAGACTCACGAGCTTCGGCTCATGCACTCAACAGGAATGGGTTCGCCGTAGCGGTACGAAGGGAGCGCATCTTCGTGGATGGCGGCGACGAGGGGCGACAGGAAGCTCAGAGCCGCAAGGGCCAGGGTGGCGACGGAGGCTATCATGATGGTGACGTGGAGGAGCTGCGGTTTGCGTGATGAGGATTGCGGTGTCCGCAGCAAACTGCGACCCTGTTATGGTGGGGGAACAAACGAACAATCAGTATGCGACAAGCGACCTAAGCTCACGACATGGCCATGATTAAGGCGGCGGGTGCGCGTTTCAGAGTTGTGACAATGGCCTTGAGATGCGAGATCCGAATTGAACACTGTGGAGTTGTCGACAGCTTGTCGATCACGTGGCCCAACTTCAGGGGGATCTTCTTACGAATGGGCAATGACGTTTTCGCCCTTGGCATTTAAAAAAAAAGTGTCCATCAAGGTCAATGGCTATGTTTAGAGTGCACTTCAATACAAAATCACTTTTTTACTTGGTATGATTGACCGTGGACAGGAAGCCTTGTGATAGTAGACCTGGACAGCCTCAAGTCTTGATACGTGTTTACACGAAACAAGACGCCGCGGTTAATTGCCCACGATTGGTAGGTTGTTATCAATTTTTGACAGTACTTGGAACTTGCTAACGGAAAATATCTCTCATGCTCAATTTTTATCAACCAAACACTTGATCAAAGTCTTCCATGAGGCAGCTTGGAGTTCTGTGCTTGCTCTAGATAAAGACCAGAAGCCTCCGTTTGGGTGTTGTCACCATATCCAATATTCGGGCTACGGGCATTTAATTTGGCAAAATCACATGTTTTTCAGGCAAATTGATTGATCTAACCGGTCGGGAAAGGCTGCGCTCTTTAGCATTGCTCTAAGCGAAGTGTTTATTGGGCTTGACCTTGGCCAGCGTCAGCACTTCTCATATGAACCAAGCAAACAGTACTCTCACAAACTGCTATTGACATTTACAATTAAAAATGCTCCATGTAGCTAGGCAGTTAGGTGTATTTCGCCTGTAATTTTTTTATTTTTTTTTACAACCGGCCTTCCAGTGTTTATTTATACCGACTCTCTGCTACCTACGCACACCCCGCACACTTCCCCATCGATACCAACTAGCTAAAATTCCAAGCACTCACAAATGCAGCAAGATTCCTGACATTGGAAAATCAATACATATTCGACCTATTATTCGATCACATTCTTCATGGCCTGGCTTCTATGTATACACTTGCTTGCTAAATATGGAGCCAAGTCAAAGCTTACTTGATACCGGTCATCATGACTACAGGAATTCAAGAAATGGAAAGTCAAACGCAAAAGAGAGTGAAGCCCATGGTTTATGTGCGTTTTCTAGCCATATGCTACATCGGGAACCCATAAAAAGATCGCAACCCAACCGACAACCATTCCTCAACGATATCAAAGAAGTCAGTATCTGCATGGGTTTGTTTATACTAGGTCCCGTTGTCAAGACCAGCCCTGCCATCAGGATAATCCTCAACCCATCTACTTGTCAACCCGCGCCGTCATGCTAATTATAGTCCAGTCAATGAACCACCCTTTCCCCTCGTACTTGTCCTCGAGATAGTTCCTGACCAGCCCCACCACCTCCTCGGGCGGATGCGCCTTCTGCGTCTCCTCGTCCCAGCTCGTCCTGGGCACCCAGGCAATCATGCTCGCAAAGGCCGTGACGAACTCGTCGGCGTCCTTGAGGCGGTACCTGCCCGGGTTCAGAGTCACCTTGACGTCGGCGAGGCCCAGCTCCCTGAGGTGCTCCTCGACCCAGCCGGCCTCGGTCCAGTGGCCGTCCTTGTGCCACTGCATGTCGAACTGCTCGGGGAAGGGCGCGTGGAAGGGGAACGACTCGAAGGCGGCCCGCATGTCGGGGATCCAGAACTTTGTGTCGGTGGTGAAGGTGGTGGCGCCAAAGATGCCGCCGGGCCTGAGGAGTCGCTTGCACTCTGGAGACGGGGGCGCAATGATGAGCTTGAGCTGCTGAGAATCATCCAGGGGAAGTGTTTGCTTGGCTTACCGTCTATAAGTTCATCCGGTTTGGGAATGAGGTGAAGCGCCATTCCCAAGCCGAGATGGCTGAAAGAATTGTCGGCGAGTCCAGTGTTCTGAACCCTCCACAAGTCAGCCCCCGTCTCTCCTTTTTCGCTCCTCGCTCACCATGCCTGCCTACCTTTGCGTCCAGCACAGCAGTCTTGACATTGATCCACCCCTCCATCTCGATCCTCCTGCTCGTCATGTCCACCATCTGCTGCGAATTGTCAAAGCACAGAAACGAGCTCTTCTCCAGCACGTCCCTGGGGACCGCCTCCTGGATCTCCTGAGTAAACAGGCCCGTCCCGCAGCACGCATCGAGCGCGTCAACCGGAACCGACGTGTCCTTGTTGAAACCCATTTGCTCAACCAGCGGCGTCATGAGGCCCCTCAGCACCCCGCGGGAGGCGACGAGGTAGCCCTTCTCAAACTCGCTGATGCCCGCAAACATATCGGACAAGGTCTTTGCGCCCTTCTCGAGCGCCTTGTCATCCATGCTAGAGGTTTAAAACTGCGGTATCAAAAAAGAAAAAAGAAATCCGCGGGTAAATGCGTCTGCAATTGTTATTCACTCAAAGGCACCCGACCCCTTCGTCTCCCGTCTGTTTATATAACACACAAGTTTCCGAAATGTCGCCGCGGTACCCAGCGAGCCGTTAGAGCCTCGGGCACTTCCATTTCCATCGTCTTATTTAAGCCCAGAGTCGCTTTTCCCTTACCGACATGGTTCTCTAGGCGCCTTGATCACAGTGGTAAATGTTCGAGTCGAATGTGTAAGCGTAAGATTTGCTTCCTCTTTCAGGCCACGACACACCCATCACGCCCGATCTTGCTGACCACTTCAACCCACCCACCCACACCGACTGGCCGGGGAACAAAGGACGACATCCCGAGACAGGAAGAGCGGCAGAAATGCACTTCTGACACATATTTTTTGCTTTTTCTTCTTTTTTATTTTTCCTTATTCTGCACCTGCACCTTAATCACACCATTCTTTTTTTTAACAGGAAAAGCAGGTTTTACGCAACGCAGATTGTCATTAAATCTAAACTGTACCAAGATGACTGTACCGTCTATCAAGCAGCCCATTCTCTTTTTTATCCACGCCTTCTAAAGCAGTAGAGAAAGAAAGAAAAAAGCAACCATGACCACCACTAGTTCCCATTAACATTACCCCAGCGCAGAGTAGCCCCAGAATCTCCCAAAAACTCCATTTCCAAGTCCCCGAGGAATACATCTCCTTTATTAATCTTTTCCCCAAGTGTATAACTATTACAACAAGCGGGAAGAAAGAAAGAAAGAAACAACGATGACGCAGGAGCAGTTGTTCGACATCTTACTCCCGAAAGAGAAAGAAGCTGCTTGCGCTGGCAACGGGGGGAGGTGTGAAGCGCTTCGCAGCGCTATGCTGTGGTGGTGGCATTGGTTGTCTTTGGATACTTGAATCAAACCAGCCGTCTTCTAACGGCACTTTAGACCACGTTGAGTGTATCCGCCATCGCGCCTAGTATGTGTATAAAAAACCGTGCCGGCCTACGGGAGACCTGGCTAGCACGGTGGCCAAAATAAATATATGGCCAAAAAAACGTGCCCGGCGAAGGGGGGTGTTTATCAAAGGTCGCCGGGAAATGACCTGAAGTTCCGAGGAACAACGATCAACGTAAACGATTTGCTTCTCCAGCTATTGCATCGTGTTTTGCAAAAGGGAGACAAAAACAGGGTCGCTTGTGTAAAGCGGGTATATAGCGTGTAATTCGTATGTGGGTATATATATAAAAGGAAAAGGTTTTGAGAAGGAACATGTTGCGTTGCTAGAGGACCCGGCCCTCTCAGCTCAGACGCAAAGATGGATTGAAAACGAAAAAAGCCATGGAGAGATTGGCATGGTCGAAGTGGGAAATATTAAAAGCCCAGTCGAGGCAGAATTAAAAGGAAATAAAAGTGCACCGGTGGTAGAAGACCCGGGCTCCCTCTGAAGAGAGGCTGAGTGGGTGATGAGGGAAAGAGAAGTGAACCTTGTGACGGTGCCGCAGACGTGCACTTATATAAGTCCCGGGAGTCGCCCCCTCCGCCGGAGATAGCGTCTCGCAGAGCCTCGTGTTACAATCAGCGTGGGAGAAGGAAAAAAAAAAGAAAAACAGTTATTACCAACCAACTCAGCAGCGCCCAGACAATTGTTGCCAGAAAGAAAAATTGTGCTGGTCACTGGGTCCCCTGTCGCCCTTGCTGCCATGGCTGCATTGCGGTGGCTGCTGCAAGGCCTCTCGATGGAGACGTGACAAAAAAAAAAGTGAGGCGAGCAAACCAACCCAACACGACACAACGAGATGAGGCGGACGCCCCCCCCCAACCAACCAACCACTCCCAAGCCGGCTTGTCCCAGCCAGCCAACACTATGCTCACTCGGCGCCCTGCAGCTCCGGCGGTGGCTTTCATTGGGGGCGATGCGGTGACCATGCAGCGCACGATAAGTAGGCGAGTGCCTGGGCTGGGCTGCACTGGGCTGCTCTGGGCTGCTCTGCTGGGCTGAGCTGGGGGAGTGAGGACTGAAGACTGAGGAGTGTTCCCACAAGCAATGCAAACCAAGCCAATATTCCGAACCAATATTCATTTGTCCACGCCCTTCCCGCCTACCTGCCACTCCCACAGCTTCATCCCACACTTCCCACATTCCCACAGATTCATCCCGCCTCCCGCCTCCGCGGCCAAGCTTCCCTCGCCCGCCCGCGCCTTGTCACTCCACACTCTTCCCGGAAAAAGCAAACATGGCATGTCACGTCGGATGCCGATCCGCTCACTCGATCCCCGGGCCTTGAAACTTGAACATTCGCATTCTTTCTTCCTCCTTCTTTGCTTTTTCCCCAGCTGCGCTCGCTACTCTAATGTGGGGAGGGGGGCCACCTCCCACGATGGCCCCCCCGCCCAAGTGTATAATTACAACAATTGACCTTCCTTGTACACACATACGACCGTGCCATTGGCGCCTGTATCATATCCCTTCATCCCTTAACCACTAGACAGAAACACGCCACGCCTCACCTCACCTCCCCTTCTCCTCCCCTCACGTCGCCTTGGGCCCCAATTTCAGGCCTCCAATGACTCCCTCTCATGCGAACCTGAGGCTTCCCGTAGGCACCCTCTGCGCCAATCCGTCAACCTCGCGCTTCAGGGCTTTCAGGACCCGCCGGATATCAGCGAGATCTGATCCTCCCGCATTGTTGCCCTGCCCGGGTGGGGGCAGAGCTGCGTCGCACCGTTTGAGCAGCTCGGCAACCGATGGGCCCATGGATCCACCCTTGCCGCCGCCGCCCCTCCGGCGAACTTCGGCTGCCCAGTCATTCACCACGAACACAATCAGTTCGATGATCCGGTTGCGCACGGATCCGCTGAACCCGTAGTCTTGCGTGTCAAAGATGTTCTCCAGCACACGCACAATCATGTCGTGAGACACCCCCAGAGTCAGAAACAGCTGCACCGGCCACGTAGGATCCGCCCCGATCGTTGCGTCCTGCTGGTATGCCACCGCGTACCTGCACAGCTCGGGCAGCAGCGTCTGGATCGGGAAGATGAAGCTGTCGAGCGATGTTCGGTGCGCAATGTTCTGGATCTTGCTCGTCACCGACTCGTACGGAAGTGGCGGTGACGGCACCCCTGGCCCAGAACTTTCGAGGCGAGACATGATCTCGTCGTGCGTCTGCTGAATCAGGTTGCTCCATGTTCCGGAAATAGTCATGTGGTTTCGGTAATCCGCTGCGTGGTAAATTAGCAGGCACAAGTCGTAGTAGCCGGCCTGATCGGCATAGTCGTTGAAGAGCTAGCGAGACGAGAAATGTTAGAGACACACATACATACATACACACACACGCGCGCGCAAAAGTATAGGCGACTTACCTCTGAAAGCCCTTGAATCTTGCCCTTGAGCGCCTCCTCGATTTCAAACTTCCTGTCCGCGTCGAGCCGATCATCCGCCAGGAGCCGCTCCAGGAGGTCGTCCTGGATGTGCGCAATCTCGAGCAGCTCCGTCACCTCGTGGTTGAGGAGTTGCTGCTGCTGTCGGCTGACCCCGGTCGTGGTTACATTGGCATTGGCCTTGGCAAGACTAAGCAGCCTGATGCGGTCCTTGATGCCAATGGGGAATTCTGAATTGGCAAGCTGGGCCTGCACCTCGGCCGCATCGAAGAAGCGGCTTCGGTTGGTGTAGAACCGGCACAGCAAATCAGCGTGCTCCACATTCGTACCAGCAAGGCGTTGCAGGAAAGTGATGACGTGTGGAGAGTCGATGGCGAGGATGCGGTCTGTCCAGCCCTGTTGGATATACCACTCGTACAGGTCAAAGTGAAACACCTCATCATCTGATCCGTTGACAACTTCGTAGGCCTCAAGCCTCTTGGTCGCAATCAGCGTTAAGCGACCGTCAACCATCTCGGGCTCCGTGCTGGACGCTGCATCCAAATGGCGCAGCGCATCGTGAATCATGTCGTAGCATCGCTTCCTGTCGTTGAAGGCGTTCGCCCTAGGGTCAGCTGACGGCTTGCCGTCGTTGATCCACGAGAGCGCCGTGTTGCCTCGGTCCTTTTCGCGCGCCACCACCAGGCACAGCTTGATGGCCCCGGCGTAATACTTGAGGTCGATATACTGGGTAACGGCGCTTTGGAGGTTGGCAAAAGTCAGGCTGCCCGCCACCTTTTCAAACAGCCTCAGGCTCTCGAAAAGGAGGCTCCGTGATTGGTTGGTGTTGAGGGGCTGATCTGAGGCCCGCTTCAGTTGCTCCTGAGCCTTGAAAATAACAACGTCATCGGGGCTACAGAAGCTGCCGCAGCGCCGTCGCAGGGCGTCAGCAACCGTCTCCACGTTGGAGCCGCTCTCAATGTTGCGGTTAACAATGGCCTTGACGAGCAGCTTGGCCAGATCCTTGCCGTCAGCCTGCGAGAAGAGCTTCTCATAAGTCAGGTCCTTGAGCTGCTGACGCGCCGTCTCGTCCAGCCGAGTGAAAATATCAGCCACCCGCTCGTCAAAGAGCATCAGCACGAAGGAGATGCCCTCCGAGATGCTCTCCATCAGCTTCTGCAGGGCGTGCAGAGCCTGGTGCTCAGCCTGCAGGGCAACCTCCTCCTGCCGACTTGACACGTGCTGCAGGTCAGATGGGCCTGACAGGCCTTGAATGAGGCCTCGGTTGGAGTCGAGGAATCGCCGCAGCCGCTCCAGGTTCTCCTGAACCGCACCGAGCTTCGAAAGGGGAATGGTCGAGTTGATGACAACGCCGCCCGTGGGGGATACACCCTGCTTGATGACAGGGGCCTTCCAGAGCTTGCGAATCAGGCGAGCCAGGTAGAGAGCCAGGGCGTCGTGGCGGGATGATAGCCTGACCGAGTCCGTAGTGAGCGACGTGCCGTCCGTCTCGGTGATTGTGGGCTGGCCGCCAAAGTCAACAAACACAGATCGTGCGCGATCCTCTGTTGCCTGATCAATGGCGCGCGCCGCACCTGGTCTTGAGTCGCCGCCGTGGCCGCAAGCGACCGCTAGGGCTGTCGAGACGGTTTCGACACGACCGTACAACTGAATAAACCGACGGCACACCTGCTCGTAGCCCTCATCTCCGACAGCACCGCGAATAGCCGAGGCAAAAATGTCCACAAATCTTCGTCGTCGAATAATGTGAACGCCAGTATTGGTTAGAACAGCAAACTCGCTGGGAGGGTCGTCGAACTGAACAGCAAGCTCATTTCCGAATCCGATGGGTTGGCCAGCTGCGGAAAAGGACTTTGTGATTAGCCCAACAGCCTCAGCTCGGCTGCCGATATCAACCCAGCTTGCGTTCTCAAAGTACTTGAGCGGCACGGTTGGCGAGGTTTCCTTAATACGACCAGTCTCAGGCCCGGAGACGAAAACCGAGTCCTCATTCGGGTTTGACTCCTTGCTGACGAAATCTAAAAAGTATCCTGGAGCGAATCGAGCGCCGTGTCGGCTGTAAGTCAGGACGGGAGACTCAAGGTCCGTAATGGTTTCACCGCCGGCATAGCCCGATCGTCGAGGATACTGGCTTGGGGGGAACTTGATAAACTGGACCTGCATGCTCTGGGGCGCCATGTTGGACTGAGAACCATACAGGTATGAGGAGGCGTTGGTGGCGCTGAAGAATAGGCGGCAGCCCGTGTTTGTGAGGGCCATGAGGTGAAGCTTGGAGGCTTCCTGCTTGGAGATGGGGCTGATGGCAACAATAGTCGCCCGGTCATTGAGAAGTTTCGACTGGCTAATCATGTGCGCAATGTCGCGGAGACAGTGCACCTTTTCCTTCTCAATAACCTTGTTGAGGCGATCGGGCGCCTCCATATGGTATGTGCGGATGGTCGACCTGCTGGACAGCGTGTAGACGAGGTTTCGCGTGTCGTCGATAACAATGTCGACCAGGTGCTCAGGCGACTTTTGCGACCAGAACCCTCCCTGTAGCGTAACGACCGAGGACCACCCGGGGTTCGTATGGTTGATCTTACCGCACCGATTCGAAAACCACTTCTCCTCAGACTGATAGTAGAGTTCGTTAATATCGATATCGTTGCTTCCTCCGAAAAAGATTCGTCCATTGGCCGAGCCCGCAATAACGCGAACATCGGTGCCACGTAGGGGAAGAATCATCTTTGTCTGGTAGAGCGCCACCGTCTTTGTGCCGGAAGGTGTTTCGGTGGCGGCCAGGCCCAGCAGAACAATCTCAGCGGATGTGGCGACAACCAGAATATGTGTGATGGTGTTGACGAAGATGCCGGGCTTGGGCGGCACGAGGGCCACGGCGTGAATGGTGTGAGGCTGGTCCTCGAAGCCGATGAGCTCGGGATCGGGGTGGGTGTAGTCCCAGAGGAACAGAGAGTTGTCGATGACGACCCAGGCGTGATTAATCTGGGCAAAGAGGCCCATGAGAGTCTGGAGCTCACCGGCATTGTAGTGGTCAAAGACCTGGTTCGGGATCGGGTACATCTGAGTCTTGTGGAACGGGGCCACTGGGGAATCGGTGGTTTCGACATCGTACTCGGAGGATGCACCCTCTGTCGCGCTGGTCAGCCATCTCTTCGCGGTTGGGTTTCTGGCCGGGGTAGATACTCACGTCGGCAGTATGAATCTAAATCTGGGAAGCGCTCGTCGGCCTGCAGAAAAGTGTTGATGGCCTTGGCCGCCTTCACAACTGGAGGCACGTTCTCGGAGCGCGGCGGTGGCAGCACGGTGGGCGCGATGAGGCCGTCACCGGCTGGCGATTTGGCAGACGAGGTAGATGTGAGAGCCACGCTTCGAGATGTCGTCGCAGGCGCCGCCGTCTTGGGCCCAACACCGGCCGCGTTCTGGCCGCTCTCCGACACTTGGAACAGCTGGCGGCGCACAGGATCTGAGCCCGTCTGGAACCTCGAAGCCACGGCGGGAGTGTTCAGGAAGGCGCCGGGCACCGGGCGCACCGGAGTGGTCTGGGGAAACGACATGACGGGCAGCAAATCGACCCTCGCCGGGGCCTAAGAGTGCAGCTTCACCAGTGCGGTCGAGCAGGCAGCGCCGGGCGGCGGACGACCATGTAGGGAACGCGAGCGGGATGGCTTGGGGGCGACGGCTGAGGACGGATTCGAACAATTCGCGTCGCGAGATGGACTCTGTCACGTCGTGGTCGGGTTCGTGGTGGTTTGCAGGGGCAGAAGGTGATGCCGTAAACAAATTCAGACAGAGCGAGAGCTTGGGGAGGCTGGCCAGAGCACGGATTTTTCGCGACTGGGGCCTTTGGCGCTAGCACCTTTTCGGTTGCAAGGCTGAGCGACGCAACGCTGGCACGGGGAGGACAAAGCGAATTGGCTTGACAAACGAGACGTGCAATCACGGGTTTGTGGTTTAATTTTTTATCTTATTTTCTTTACTTGGATTATCGTGACTACACGCGCTGTACCCGCACATTTTTCCGACATGTGAAACAAATCCTTTGTAAACACCCACTCCCCTGTCTACAAGTTTCACTGCCGCAACCAATCACCATCCTCACCCGCTCACTCACTCACTCTACTGCTGCTTGGCCTCGCGGGCCGCCTTCCGAAGGGCCCTTCGGCGAATGTCAATGTGCATCTTCTTGTTCTGGAAGATGGTGATGCGGCCGTTGGCGCCGGGGATCTTCTCGATGAACCAGAGCATGAAAGCATGGCTCCACCAGGGGGTGTAAGTGTTGGGGGCAGACTGGAATCCACCCAGACCGACCTTGCCAAGCGCAGATTGGACAAAGGATCGGGCATTGGGGATCAGCAGGCTGGGGCGGCGGATCTTGCTCATGGCGGTGGTGACGAGGTGGCTCAGGACAAGGTGGCAGTCAACGTTGAAGTCTGAGAGCTCAGAGGCCAGGGCAACGTTCCAGTGCTGAAGGAAAGCCTTGCTGCCGGAGTAGGTGGCGAGGTAAGGGGTGGGAGTCCAGCCGGCAAAGGAGCCCATGGTCAGGATCAGACCCTTCTTGCGCTCCTTGAGGATAGGGGCAACAGCCTGGGTGGCCTTGAGCGTTCCCAGGCAGTTGATGGTGACAATGTTCTGGAGTTCCTCCTTGGAAGTCTCGAGGAAAGAAACGGGGAACGAGTGGCTCTGGCCGACGTTGTTGATCAGGATACCAACATCGAGACCCTTGACGAGCTCGCGGAGACGGTCGTAGTCGGCATCATCGTCCTTGGCAAAGTCCATGGCCAGGACCTTGGTCTGGATGGACTTTGCGGCGTACTTGTCCTCAATCTCCTTGGCCAGAGTGTCCAACTTCGACTGGGTTCGGGAAACGAGGACAATGTTGAAGCCCTTGGCGGCGAGCTGGAAAGCGTACTCCTTGCCCAAACCATCAGAGGCGCCGGTGACGACAGCCCAGGTGCCGGGCTTGCCATACTTGCGAAGCTATAGAGGGGCACCAGTTAGCACATACACCAACCAGTATTTGTCCTGCCGGGGAATGCTCACGTTAGTGCCTCCCAGCACAAAGGCGCTGAGCACGAGCTGGAGGAAGCTCCAGGCCTTGCAGCTCAGAGCAAGGGCGCCGATGCCAGCGAGGGCCCATTGGACGGGCTGCGGCACGCTCTGAAGGAAGTCGACGACGGCATCCATGGCTCGATCGGGGGCGGACTGTGAGGTTGATGAATGCAGGATGCAATCAATGAGTGGCCTTGCACAAGTACCCCTCGGCCCTCTGGCAACAATTTTCTGGTGATTGACAAAGCACCCCTGACTCTTGTTGAGTTGACAGGGTGGTCCAAGCTTCTGCCGTTAGCGGCACCCATTTTTTAAGGGCCGGTACGAATACGCCCATGCATCGCGATGGTCCCTTGTCCAGTCGACTGGTGGCGGCGCCGAAGACTCCCGTCGTCCAATATTTGTGGAAACATTGATTAAAAGACAGATCCCGCCTCAATTGGCCTCTTTGGTCACTCTCACTCTCGCATCACCATCGTCTCGTCATCGTCATCTCGCGCCGCCCGCCATGGATCTGCTCAAGCCATTCCTTCCCGAGGCCCAGGGCATCCTACCCTACTACATGATTGTCGTAAGCTCAGCCCGCCCCCAACAGAACCAGAACCGGAACCCGCTGTCGCACTCTCTCATCTGCCGTGATTAGATCAGCTGCTGACCGCATCGCATAGCTCTCCGTCATCTCCATCGGCAATTCCCTGCAGGCCTACACAACCCTCCACTTCTCGCGACGCCTCTACAACGGCCGCTTCGTGCGCAACCCCAAGCTGCCCCCCAAGACGGCCACCTTTGAGCCCGAGGACTCGACCAGCAAGCTCGTGCCCGCCGCCCAGAACGACCCCAAGGCCGCCGACCAGCTGACTCCCCTCGCCGGCCGCCTCTTCGGCACCTGGACCCTCATCAGCTGCATCGTGCGCTGCTACGCCGCCTACAACCTCCACATCGGCCCCGTCTACACCATTGCCTACTGGACCTACATTATCGCCCTGGGCCACTTTGCCAGCGAGCTATTCGTCTTCAAGAGCATGACCCTCGGCCTCCCTCAGATCTTCCCCTTCACCCTGGCCTCCCTCTCCCTCTTCTGGATGCCCATGGTCCGCGACTACTACGTCACGATTAACTAGATTAGCACCGGACGACGAGTTAGGTGGTGGGGTTGTTACCGAGACAAAAAAGAAAAAAGAAAAGAAAAAGAAAAAAAACTAGGTTTCTCACGATGCGACGGTCCCCGATCTAGTCTATTCACTACAGTTTAATGTATTCTACATAATTAGGACAGGTTCTTTCGGTACAGTTCTCCTCCGCAGTTGCGAAGCCGCACAGTAGCCTGCTCGGGCGTGATGTCTCGCTGGGGCTCCGCCATGAGCTCGTAGCCGACCAGGAACTTCTTGACGGTGGCGGACCGCAGGAGGGGAGGATAAAAGTGCATGTGGAAGTAGGCGTTGTCAATCTCCTCGGGCGTGCCGTCGAGGGGCGCCTGATGAAGACCAGAACTGTAGGGGAAGCTGCACTCAAACAAGTTGTCGTATCGTCGCGTCACTTCCTGGATGGCCTCGGCAAACTGGAGTCGCTCCTCGTCCTTGAAGTCGACGAGGGATCGAATGTGGCGCTTGGGGAGGACGAGTACCTCAAAGGGCCAAACCGCCCACCAGGGGCAGACGATGACGAAGGCGTCGTTTTGCCAGACCACGCGCTCTCCCTTTTCCAGCTCCAGTTTCACGTAGTCTCCCAGCAGGTGTCGGCCGCCGTTCTGCGCGCGGTACTTTGTCATCTGCGCAAACTCCTTTCCGGGCTCCTCGGGCATGGTCGACGTCGTCCAGACCTGGCAGTGGGGGTGGGGGTTGGAGCAGCCCATGGCGGCACCCTTGTTCTCGAATATTTGCATGTATCGGTAGCTGTCGTTGGGGACGGGGGCCGCCTCCTTGGCCAGAGAGAGGGTGAGCTTCTCGGCCTCTGCCGCAAGCGGGTTCGATTTGGACAAGTGGTTTGCGTAGATGCGCGTCCAGTGCTCAATCACGGGCAAAATCTCCTCGCTGGGCATGTCAGCCAGGGTGAGGTGATGCTTTGGCGAAAAGGTCAGGACATAGCACACGCCCTTGACGCCCTGCGCCTTGAGAAGAAGGGATTCCAGGTCTAAACCAAGTTAGCACGCATGCGCGCGACCTTTTCTGTGTCATTTTGGAGCGCAAAATACCATTGGACTGGGTCTCGGGGTTGTAGTCGGGCTGCTGCTCCTTGACTGCGCTATAATCATTGACAAAGGCAAACGTCTGCTCATACTGCGGGTTTTGATCGCCAGAGGCACGGGTGTTTCCCGGGCACAGATAGCACTGAAACAGCTGCGTCAGATGCCATTCTCAAGAGGACAGTAATGCGCTTCGCCTCACCTTGGGGTCGTACTCGGGGAGCTTGCTTGCGACTGCAGCCTCCTGCTGTCCGCTGCACCATGTCAGCGGCCATGTTATTGTGTCAGACCACGGAGAAGCGCAACACTCACAGCCAGGGTCGCTTCGTTCGGTGGGGAGACACCAATAGCCAAGAGTCTGTGAGAGGGTTATATCTCCGGTGGGAGATGTCGTCGAGGATCTGCTCCGGCATGGCTCTTCTGAATTGCGCGTGGCGTGGTCAGGATGGATTGTCTATAAAGGCTCTCTCTCTTTCTCCCCCACCCGCCCGCACCCCTCACTGCTGGAGACTCACATCGGAAGACTGGGATACCGAATAAAGGGTCGTTATGTTTTGGAACTAAAAGAAACAGACTGAGTAGATTTGAAAATAGAAAAACCTGTCTTGGCATTAGGCAAAAGCCAAAACGGGAAAAGAGACTGGATAAATAGCTCTCTCACACGGTCTGTCGCGGGGATGAAGGATCTCGGCTGGTGCGCTTAACGGCCTGGCCAGCTACGGAGACGCTACTCAAAGGAGCTGTGTTCGGCGAAGTTCTCGGCGCAAGAAACGTTGCTTGCACCCACGCGCATGACGTGGGGTCGCCACTCACTATGCCTACGTCTAGCTTCAAGGCGAACCCACCACAAATGGAGCTCATGAGCGCAAAAAAAAACACATGTTGTGCCTCGGCTCTCCTCCAAGTTCCCCATACCAATTGACTGGCGTGTGCGCTGCATAGCGGGCGTGATTTGATATAGCGGGCTCAAAAAAAAATTGTAGGCAGTTTGCACCGTCATGGGTTCCGCTGCAGAGCCCCTCCATCGTTGCAGTGAGCGACACGTTCCTGATAACAAGCCTCTTCCCCATGCCTTCGGGTACCTGGTTCTAGCGAGTAGTGGGTTATAGTTATTGGTCACCATGCAGGTTTGGTCAGCCGTGGTACAAGAAACAGGCCCTTCTATATAGCTATTCCGGAATCACGAGAGGCTTTAGTTTGGCCGTTGGCTACCCTGTAGGTAAATGGCTGACTGGTCGGTATACCCATCTTACACGTTATGAAGCTTGAAATGGTAGGTGGCTAGTGATTTATGGGTAGTCTCTTTAATAAGAAACAGTCTAATTAAATTTCTATCAAGTTTTTGTGTTTGTTGGAGTCTTGTTCCGCATGACCATAAACTAGGCTGTTTCATTACACTATGTACGGTTGAGGTAGTGCTGTTAGTAAATTCTTGTGTCCACCCACGTTCGATACCCCGTATAACAAGTCTGGTTCCGTCCAACCCATTGCAGTGACTAAAAGTGAAAAATATCGATAAGGTGTTATTTTTCTTAGGTTCGCCGTGGCTCTCTAGGCCAGGCTGCTCGAATACTCGAACCTTTGGCGTGTTTCCATGGGAAATAGATCATCCCTGATACCACCACTGGCAGCAAGGATGATAATGCCTGTGTTTTGCCTTTGCTTTATAAGCTATTTTTTGAATTGCAATATTTCCTCATGAGTGCTGAAAATGGTTGGAGTTGCCCAACTCTTGCTCTGATCGCTGACATTGATGGCTATACTTGCGTATCTATTTGCACGAGGAAACCTCGGCAAAAGTGCGAGGCTCTGGAAGACGCAGTCATTTTATATGGCTTCACTGGAGAATCAAGCACAAAGTGATGCGATAGTCCCCACGTGCCGGGCCAATTGCTTCCGGTAATCACCAATAATGGGTGCTAACGCTCCTGGTGATGGGGGACGCGGTCTGAGTCGTGCACATGCTAATGTATCGCCCTAGGAAATCCATGCTTCGTCCCAACAAAATAAATTAAAATTTTCACAAATATTAGTATAGCTGGACGGAACGGCCCGATTGTTGAGCCATGAGCCAAGACTTCCACTTAGTGCTTGGAGGGTGATCTTCACCATTCAGTGGGCCATCTTAGTATGGCAGCACTAGTGGGAAGCTGACAATGGCGTAAAATAAATACGTGGGGGGATAATATTTTAACTATTTATCTCGCATGTGATTCTGTAAGCTTCGCCTCATCCTCAATTCCCGTCCTTCTGTGATTGAGCCCGTGTGATATGGTGTGATTTCCGTCTGCCTTTGTTTCCAACCCACATCACAATTAAAAGTTGTTACCAAATATGGTTGTCACTATAATCGCAATAATACTTTAGAGACATCTGGAGGATCCCGCGTATCCCTTTTCGTGAGAGTAGGGCGACGCGAGGCTAGGTCTGCGCTTGATACTATAACCTATACTAGATTCCATGCCTAATAGTGGTCAAGTCTCGTCTGATATTTTTCTCTGCCGGTTAGCCAGTATGAGGTGATTTGTATGAGACACGCCCCCTATCGCTCTCTATTGGTTGACAACTTGGCCTGTCTCAGAGGTTGCCTTGAGAAATATCACAATCACACTCGCGATGGTAGGCCGCCGGCAACAAAGTATTAATAATTAGGGGTTGATGTGAAGGAGCCCGCCTACTTCACAGTCTATAAAAAGGGTAGATTGCCTTCCGTTGAACTGAGCTCCTCGTGACAGCAAGCGCAGAAAGCTTACTCGACAACAACTCCTCTCCTAGACTTTCAAGTCTTTGCTCTAGACTACAAGATGAAGACGGCTTTCATCAGCACCCTTCTCATCGGCGCCCTTTCGGGAACCGGCTTGGCAGCCCCTCTTGTATGCTTCCTCATAATTAAACGTGAAGTCGTATTGACCGTGTATTAATTTAGGTTTGGGTGCGCGACGAGAATGTTAGTAATGAAGGGATCGATTATGTGAAACGCTCACCTTGGGGTAGCGGCTGGCCAAACCCTTCGCCATGGCCCAGTTCTTCGCCATGGGGCACTAATACATGGGGTGGTTCTCAATGGAACAGTCCTTCGTCATGGGGCAGCTCCAATACATGGGGTGGCTCTCAATGGAACAGTCCTCCATCATGGAACACCCGTCCATCGTGGGGCAACGCAGGACAATGGCCCCAGGCCGGCGCTCCGTCATGGGGCAAGCCCGCACCAGACACCTGGAAACCTGCAGGACCCGGGGTTGACGCTTGGGGTAAAGATGCCACCAAAAAAATCTGGCAAGTGGAACAGGCAGGAGAAGCTGACGCCTCGTCGTTGACTAACCCTAAAAAACAGGGGGCGGCAGTAGACAGCTGGAAGGAGGCGTGGGGGAAGCAAGCCGGGCAGGCCAAGCAGGAAACGCCATCAACCAAGGTCGAGGCCTCTGACGGTGAGGATGGCGACAACGAGGAGGGTGGTGATGATAAATCGCCCGGAGGTAAAATGTGACGATTTGAAAAGGTAGCGGGGTTTTTTGATGGTGGAAACTTGTAGCGTCCACCACATCTACACAAAGCCTACATTCCTGACTGTCCTTTCAAACTGACATTTACCATCACACTCTACATTGTCGCTCAGCCTAGGCAACATGTTGAGTGGTTTCATTCTTTACGCCCGATAGTTGGCATTTAGCTAGTTGGGGGGGAAATCCAGGGGCCGGACTCCCATAGACGGAATAATTCACTTTCATTTGTCCGCTTATATCCGATTAATTTGATGATATATTTCGCTCGTGCTTGGCTTAATTACTGGTTTCGGACTTGGTGCATGGCATGCTCAATACTGCCAGCGCAATGTGGGCAAGCAGTAATAAATAAAAAATACTATTTTCAGACTTATAGAATGAACGGTCCTAATTATTTGCAGACCGATAGCTATTCGTAAGTAGTTGTGAAACCTCAAGGTGAGTGATGCATCAATTCGCCCATGATCAGATCTCAGAAAGAACATGCTAAACTCACGGGCTGCTGTGGCGGCGACAAATGAGGCGCAGGCACATTGTGGGTGGTAATACAAATCACGTGAACATACCTTGTTTTCCAAGCTGAACGCCTTGGCCGTCAGGGCGAGTGTGGGGCCTGACAGCAGCGAACCCCAGCACCAGTCCGCCCAGGTCCGCCCAGGTCCGGTTTGGCAGTCTGGAGGTGACCTCGCCCTGGAACGGGATCCATCAAAGCCGCGAGGCGCCCAAACATTCAACCTCAAGCGACCAACGGCCCATCGCATCTTCATCAACCACCATCCCGCATCGGTCATTTCCATCAAAGTTCGCGTCGCATAGGCCTCAAAAACACTTGCGCAATCAGATTAGCCCTTTTTTCCGCCGCCTTCGCGTGCGCATCCCTCTCTTGCTCGGTGGTGCGACTCGACCAGGGGGGCGTCATCGGCCTCCCCGCCTGGCCAGATATCAGACGCAATGGGTGTTATCCGCAAAAAGACCATCACCAGAGGTGGTGAGGGAGGTGTCAAGTACGTCTGCGACGTTTGCTCCTCCGATATTACATCAACCGTGAGTCATGTTTGCCTGGTCGAGCCCGCCCCCTAGGCGGCTGTCGGATATCTCAACGCCGCCCGGGGAAACCTCGGCTAATATTCCCGTATAACATATGAAGCCCAGCAGCTAACGATTTGGCGATGAGACAGGTCCGAATTCGATGTGCCGACCCTGCCTGCAGCGAATTCGATCTCTGTGTCTCTTGCTTTGCCAAGGGTGAAGCGCGTAATTCTCACAACCCCGCGACCCACGCATACCGTGTCATTGAACAAAACTCGTTCCCCATATTCGATCGAGACTGGGGTGCAGATGAAGAGTTGCTCCTTCTAGAAGGCGCCGAAATATATGGCCTTGGCTCATGGGCCGACATCGCCGACCACATAGGCGGGTTTCGCGAAAAGGATGAGGTGCGCGAGCATTATCTCAAGACGTATGTCGAATCTCCAGCTTTTCCTTTGCCTAAGCGATGCAGCCCCCACGACTGCGAGCTGGCCAATGAGATCCCCCGAGAAGAGTTTCAGACGCGCAAAAAGAGGCGAATAGAGGAGAGGAGAGAAGCTGCCAAAAATGCGCCCGCCCTGCAGCCCAAAACAAAACCTACCGCCAGTGTGCCTAGTTGTCATGAAATTCAAGGTTATATGCCTGGTCGCCTTGAGTTTGAGACGGAATATGCAAATGAGGCCGAGGAAGCTGTGCAGCTGATGCAGTTTGATCCTGGCGATGGCTTGAACCCCCGAACCGGCGAGCTTGAGCCCGAGATGGAACTCAAGTTGACTGTCATGGACATCTACAACTGTAGGCTGACGCAGCGCGTGGACCGCAAAAAGGTCATCTTTGAGCACAACCTCTTGGATTACCGAGAGAACACAAAGGTAGAAAAGAAGCGAACCAAGGAGGAGAAGGATTTGCTTCAAAAGGCAAAGCCCTTTGCGCGCATGATGAACCACAAGGACTTTGAGGATCTCAACCAAGGTCTCCTTGATGAGTTCAACCTGCGACAAGCCATCGCGCAGCTGCAAGAGTGGCGATCCAACCGCATCGGGGATCTCAAGAGCGGTGAAAAGTATGAACAGGACAAGGCCACGCGAATCCAGAAGTCGATACCCATGGGTTCCATGGATCGTGAACGTCTTGCCTCGGCCCAACGATCCAAACAGCCCATCGCGCCAGATCCACCAAGCGGGGCCGCCCTCCTCGTGGCTCCCGAGCTGCCGATTCGATCAGCGCCGGCGACAAACGGTGAGTCGGGCGACGAAGGCAAGCCTGCCGCCAATGGCCAAGCCAACGGCCAAACAAACGGCCAGACGAATGGGCAGGCCGTCAACGGGCAGGCCAACGGGGTAAATGGTGTCAACGGCCACGCCCCGGTCAAACAGAGATACGCGCCTCAGCCCATTTCCGGAGTGCAACCCTTGCATCTGACACAGGACAACGCACCCGACCTCCACCTGCTCACACCTGAGGAGGCCAAGCTGTGCGAGGTGATTAGGCTGCAGCCCAAGCCATACCTGATGATCAAGGAGCAAATCCTCAAGGAGGCGCTCAAGACGAACGGGACACTGAAGAAGAAGCAAGCCAAGGAGATTTGCCGGCTGGACTCGCAAAAGGGAGGGCGGATTTTCGACTTTTTCATTAATTCTGGCTGGGTGGGCAAGGCATGAATGAGCAGATGTGAATGTTTCAAATACCCTGTCGGAGTTGCTAGGCGCGGGAGCGATGGACGGAAACGGCTGTGTTATTTGCTGAGGAGTTGTTTGGTTTACATGTTAGATGATGTGCATAATTTCCAGCGTCATGAAACCACCCGTCTTAGTCACATGTGTCGTGTTGCCCGTGGCCAGGTGCCCCGCGATGCGCTGAACCCCACAGTGGGGTCGTGTGCGGTGGTTACTGAGGTGTGAGGTCCAACTTTGATAGCACAGCAGCGTCGACAGCTTCTACAGCTTCTACAGCTCCCTTTCCATGCAACAATTCGGCAGCCCACTGCTCAGACAGATCCGCACCATGGCCACAATCACCAGTCTCCGCCGGCTGTCACGCCAGGCCCTCTCGGAGAAGATTCTTGCTGAGCGGGACGCCAATGAGACGTCGTACGCCATTGTTGATGTCCGCGACAATGGTAAGCTGCCCTGACATGCGACCCTGCCGTCTCTCTCGCCATAGCTAAGCACGGGTTCCCGCCGCCTCAGACTACATTGGTGGACACATCAAGGGCTCCACCAACGCGCCCACGCACACGCTGGACGCCATGATGGCGACGCTGGTGCGGCGGTTCAAGGACAAGAAGACGGTCGTATTCCACTGCATGCTGAGCCAGGAGCGCGGGCCCCGGGCAGCGCTGCGGTACCTGCGCGAGCGTGACGGGCTGCTGGAGTCGATGGGCGAGGACCCCAGGACCGAGCAGGAAGTGGTGGTGCTGGAGGGCGGGTTCCAGAGCTGGCTCCAGGTCTACGGCACAGACGAGAGGCTGACGGAGAACTTTAGCAAGGAGCTGTGGGAGGGCTACTTTTAGTTGAGGAACCCGGGGTGCAAACATTTACGGGGTGGGGAGGGCTTCATGAGAAGCTTTCAGGTACATTGATGGATTAGTTATCCACAAAGGTGGTGGAGTTTGCATCTCCGAAAGATGTATTTTGGCAGCCCCTTGGGTATATTAAGAAATCATTCCGCAAGGCAACCGACAGGTTTTTGTCACTTCATTCTATTGTCAGAATTCGTCTAGCTGCTCGTACCCTTTCAAACAATAGACGCACACACAAACTCGCTTGCTCGCTCACTCACATCCCTTCACACATACATCATCCATTTCTTCTCCGCCAATCTCATCACCATTCATTAATTTGGTTACCCCGAGACTGGGCATACTTGGAGTATCACATCATCTGTGGTCCGCTAGGAGTATCCAAGATACTTGGTACCGTACATTACGCACTCACGATGGCTACCTGGTTTCAAGTTTCCACACACGTTACCGCAATCTGTTCAATCCTCAACACGATTCTCCTCGTCACAGCAAATTACGAAATTTATCAGCGTCGGGCTCAGACCCTTTCTGCCGCTGTTGCACGCTGCCTTCGGTGCGGTGGCAAATTCTTTAGTATCCCCATCACTTTCATTCGCCGCCCTGCGCAAGAACCCGAGGACATCGAAAGCTCCTCGGGCGACTCGGAGTCTGTTGACCGATGTTCCGAAATCCAGCCGCCGGTCAGGGCTGTCAACGCCTACCTTGCTGGTGGTCGATATTTGCCTTTGGCGGAACAGAAGTCATATGGAACTATGGGTTGCGATGAGTGTTTGCTGAATAAGAGCTCTCCAACATTGGATGCCTATGCTTGGGTGGACGATGCTGAGCCGATGGTGATATAATTATGGAGGTTGTGCACAAATAGGGGGGGAGCACATGGGAAATTATGATTATTGGCTAGTCATGGAAAGTGTGTGGTTGGGAAAAGAGTGCACTAAATACCCGACAAAGAACTCAACACAAACCATCATGATGGTGTCACATGTCCTGTTCATAAACGGGTTGTCCACATATTTCATCTGTGTTACCTACCCTGTACAAAGGGCGTGATGTCGTCAGGGTTCCCTTGCCTCAGCGGCCTGGCTATGACGCACCAAGGCGGTGGCCGATGACGGCGGATACCAGCACGATGCGGTGCGCCAACCAGCGGGGTGCCGACTGACCACTGGTGGCGAGGACGCTGGGCAGCATTGTAATTCTGCAGCTGCGTATTGGGCCACGAGGCGTTGAGAGAACCCACCAGATTGTCTTCCCGCCCACCGTGGCTTTGATTCACACTGGGATCCCGATTCCATGGCAATCAATCCCGCGCCGCCGTTTTTTTTCGTCTCCCTGTTTCCTCCACAAGCTAGTTTGATAAGAAAAAGCAACCACTGCGGCAGCGCGGACGGCATCTCGTGTCTTAAAAGCGCCCTTTTTCGCTCTGTGGTGTGTTCTGTTTCTGATTTCTTCTTCCCTTCTCTTACACCCTCGGAGCCCTGCGGACGAACCCCACCATCTCGCACACAGATTGCCATCGCAACCCCGCCATCGTAGAAGTCATGGGCTCGCAACCGGAACAGACCCCGAACGGGGACAGGGCCTCCCTTTCTAGTACGTCTACGACATAAACTTGAACCCGTAGTTGCTTTTTACATGGGCTCACCGCTTTGCAGACCTGGGCTACACCCCGAATATCAAGGTCGACGATCCATGGACCGTGGAAAAGGCCATCAAGGAGATCCCCGGGAGTGCGCCCATCGAGGGCTCGTCCAGCCCGCTGCCATTCTTTCACATGCTCGAGCGACTCAAGACTACGAAGCGCGAGGGATGGAGGCGTTTTGGGATCAACAGGTGAGTACGGTGACAGCAGACGGAGACTGCGCGCTGGCAGTGCAGACAGATGTGCAACATTTAGCTGACCGGGGTTCACAAACAGAGGAGAGTCCATCTCCGACCACATGTACCGCATGTCCATGATTTCCATGTTCGCACCGCCCGCCCTCGCCCCGAAGCTTGACATTGCCAAGTGCATGAAGATGGCGCTGATCCACGACATGGCCGAGCTCCTCGTGGGCGACATCACGCCCGTCGACGGTGTGCCCAAGTCGGAAAAGAGCCGGCGCGAGGCCGATACGATGGACTATTTGACTAAGAACCTGCTGCGCAACGTTGCAGGCGGCACCACCGGCGAGGAGATCCGGGCTATCTGGCAGGAGTACGAGGACTCCAAGACGCTTGACAGCCTGTTTGTGCACGACGTGGACAAGATGGAGCTGCTGCTGCAAATGGTCGAATACGAGAAGCGCGCCGAGAGGAAGCTCGATCTAGGAGAGTTTGCGTATGTCGCAACTAAGATGACGCTGCCCGAGATGAAGGCGTGGGGACAGGAGGTGCTCCAGGAGCGTGAGGAATTCTGGGCCGGCAAGGCACATCTCCAAGGCGAACAGGGCCTCGGCGGAGGTGTGAGGGTGGATTTGAGGGGACAACAGGACGACTACTACTCGAAGGACTAAGCAAATGAAGACGACGGCGATGATGGTTCCTTCATGATTTGCATCAGACCAGACAAGGTCACATTGTAATTTTTTTTTTGTGGAAAGTTATTGTTTTCTTGGCAAGGGGGAAAGACAAGAGGAAATCTGTTAGACCTGGAAGAGAGAGAGAGAGATCAACTTGTCCGTGGTGGAAAGGGAGTGAGTGAACAGACAAGGGCGGGCACGCACGCAGGAGGGTGATTAGTAGATGTGGCCCTGGAATGTGCCATGGTTCAGGCTACTGCGTAGAAGCGAGGCTAGAATAGCAACACTGCAATGCGAGTCAATCGGAAGTGGGACCTGAGAAACGTGGGAGATGCTGGATCGAAGACGGCCAACAGTGTGGGGGATGAAGCATCATGGGCGACTTGAGATGGCAGCCTCCACTAAATTTCGCCATTGCCCTTCGCAACCACGTCGAACCCCTTTTGGGACGGCACAGAGCAACAAAACAAAAAAAATTATTGAGCGAGCTTCTGCAGGGGGAGCACCCGGAACCCTGGCGATCGAGTGGGCCGGCCAGCGTCTGCCCCAACCAAAACCCGCCTCTGCCATCCCTGTGGAGGTGCTTTTAGTGCTAGAGATTCAGCGAGCGCGGCAGCCCCCCCTCCCCCGGCTCCTTTGTTCAATGCTTGGGTTTGTGAACGCCTCGACGAGACCCTTTTTCCTCTCCACCGTCTCGTGTTCAAACAATAGGAGGCGTCGTATTGCCGAGCATAGACTGCACACGCTGTGCAATTCGTCTTGTCTTTATTTGCGTCGCCGCGGGGGCCCTGCCTATCTTCAACAACAAACTTTCCCCTCCTCTCGCTGTGCCAGTTACAGTGCGTGCAGCGACGTCAGCGAGATAGGACGTCGCCTCAGGTTCCAACTGTCGACGGGCGACATAAGGCAACATCTCATCACCAACCAACCACCGTCATTGCCCGCCACCTCCACAACCCTTTTTTTCCCATCGTCGCTCTCTCACGCGCACCACATCCAAGCCTGCACCCTCCCGACCTCCACGGTGACCCCCCCCATCCCTGCGATTTTTCGCCTATCCTTCGCATCACGCGGCGCACCCAACCCCCCTTCGTCTCCGGCCTCCTGTCGAAAAAAAGGCCATAGCTCTCGACCTTGAGATGTGTCTCGGCTCCAGCTGAGCTCTCTCTCCTTCTCATTCCCATCTCATCCGCTCCTCGTTCAAGTCCACCACCAACCGTTCATCCGCATCGGGCAATCTCGCCCTGCCATCTCCCCCCGCCATGACGGTCCCTTCGCATTTCCACATGCCCGGCGCCTTCCACGCCGAGGGCGTCCACCCGGGCCTGTTTCGCCCGCCCATGTCGCCCAGCTCCAGCACCAGCTACGGCTACGCAGCCCCGCGCGCGACAGCCTCGCTCGACGCCAACCCGAGGCGCAAGCGACACCGAGATGAAATCTCACGCTCGCGCGAGATGCCCGCCACCGCCCCCGTCGCCGACGATGGATTTCCCGGCGCCAGCCTCTTCGGCACCCCAACAGCTCGGGCCATGCCCCGGCACTACCAGCTCGCCGGCCAGCTCGACACTCCGAACAGCGGACCCGGCGAGAATAACTTGATGGACGAGAGCATGTACTCCGACTCGGATTACCGCAGAGCTCTCGGGTCCAAGCGCAGCTGCGACGAGGATCTCGACACCGACATGACGGGCCCGACCCCCCTCTTCAACCTGCCGCCCCAGCCCACCCCATATCAAGGCTGGGGAAGCTTTGCCTTCTCAACCATCGGCGGAGTCGTCGGAAAGGTGTGGGAATTCTGCAAGGCTGGCGCATTCAGGGGCTTTCAGGCCGGTGGCGGACGAGCATTTCGTGTGACGCCTGGAGGTGTTCAGGAGATTCACTCATTCACTGAAAAGATGGATCAAGGCCACTCCCTTTCCGGCCACTTTTATCAGCAGGATCAGCAAGCCGATTCGTATCCGTTGGACCCGGCCGAAGAGCAAATCAATAGCGGGGCATCTACGCCGACTGGTCCGGCCACTAAGCGTCGGCACACGGATCATCGAGACGAACTCGGACGGAACTGGGTCATGGTTGGTGATTCAAACCCGGCCTCAGAGGGCCAGACGTCTCACCGTCGTCATTCCCAGCGACAACCTCCACGAACGCGCAACGCGGGCCCGTCGATGGCTACTGGCCGACGCATCAGCACACCGGCCTCTCGTCTCTCCTCTACCCCTACTCCCAGCATACGTCGGCAGCCCAGCCGCCAGTCTGTCCGTCCAGCCAGCCGTCAATCTATCCACAGCATCAGTCGGCCATCCAGCCGCTTTTCCCACGCTCCATCGCCCCCTGCGCCCTCGGTGCGCCCATCAACCGCTTCGACCGCCTCAGTTGCATCGTTTACATCGTATGCTACTGCTGTTCCTCTGTCACCCTCTCCCACCAAGATCCCCCAGCCTACCACCAACTCCCGTCGCCGACACACCATGGCGCCGTCTCCTTCTCCCGGCATGCAGGCCCATCGTCGCTCGCAGAGCAACGCTTCTACAGCCTCAGGCCGCGGTTCAGTTGATGATAGCCCACGACTTGATGCGGAAGCCAAGCACCTCGCGGCGCGTCGGAAGATGGAGGAGCGCGATACGGATGTGCGGATTGCGACCTTCAACAAGCAGCTGCAGGACATGATCCGGCAGGGCAAGGAGGCACTGGGGACGACAATAGAAGTGGAAGGAAACTGGGAAGATGATTATTGAGCGTGCAGCTCACCTAAGCTACCTTACTGAGGTCTGCTCCGCCGGTCCACTGATGCCCTCTTTTCTTGTCGATATACCCCATTTTATTACTTTTTTTTTATTGGACGGCACATTTGCCTCTGGAATGACGTGCGACGAAGCCGGGGGAGTTTGACGGCGTTTTTTTTTTTTCAATCTATTTTTCAGGTGGATCTTGGGGTCCTGAAAGTGGATGTTTACTTGAGGAAGGGTCTTTTATTCTGGGAAATTTTTATGTTCACTATATGGGCTTACGATCCGTGCCCGATGGCCTTGAAAAGGCTTTGATAATTTACGTACTGACCGACGAACAATGACACTTGACGCGGCTTTATTGGACGCTTTGTTAGACCCTTAAACTGTGATGTGATGTTAAGCAGTACATGTTTCGACCAGAGAGCCGTTGCAAGCGAACGGAGCTAGAATTCGTAAGTCATGACGTACAGGCTGGTGCGTGGAGCTATTGGTGCTAGCGCCCCCCAGTCATGAGTTCGGGTGGTCGCATGAGCACAACGGACGGCTCTGGGCTGGGAGCGCGGAAGTCGGGGAGCCGTGCCCCCCGAGGAGATGCAGCGAGCATTCAATTTTTCCCCCATTCGCATTTGAATTTCGGACATGGCCTTGTGATTCGGGATTCGTGGCTATTTTCGGATTCGCTCGATGCTCTCATTGGCCTCGGCGATGCAGCTCGGGGACGACACCTTCAACGCCGGCATTGTGTCGCGTGCCGTGCTAGACGTGCTGTGGTTCGTCTGATTTTGGCGCGGGACGGGAGAGCTTTGGGTAGACCAACCCTCGTCTCCCAACCCTCAGCGGTTCTGTCTGTCTGCCTGTCTCTTGCTGCCAAACGAACGTCAAGAGCCAGACACAGACAGACGGATGGGCGCGGGTTTCTCGGGGAGCTGAGCATTTGGGCGGCTGACGCGATTGGCTTCGGGCTTGAGAACGGTGGGCTCGCTGGGATGCTGGACTCCCCGAAGGAGCGTCGCGGTTGTCGTGGGATGATCTGGATCCCCGCCGCCTCGGGTTCCCCCCCCCCCCCACTCGCAGCGGCAGCCGCCTTGGCGATGGCCTTGGAGAGGGAGGGGGAACACCGACGGCCCGCAGAGCCAATGGCGGCGACAACTCCCCGACTGCCAGCTGGGACAGGGCCCCAACAGTGGGGTGGGCTACTACATAGTGTGCGTGTCAGTCGATGGAGGGCACTGTATGGTGGGGATGCAAGCCAGCCGCACCGAGCCGCCGTTTAGGTGTGACAGGAAAATTATGCGCGTGGGAGCGTGTGAGACGATGGGGCGGCTCAACTCTCGATGAGAAAACGGTCAGGAACACGGGTCCCTCGTGGGACAGAAGCAGACCACCCGGATCAATTGATTCTGCATCATGAGACCTGGAAGCGAGTCCAGCTGCACGGTAGCATAAAGAAGTAAACAGTGAGAATCGAATCGAGGTTGGACACCATCACGCTGTCCCCCCCCCCCTCGCCACGATCGCCACCGACGAACCGACATCCGCTTTAGCGCATGCAGCCCTGCCAGACGAGTTCCCCGAACCCACACCGAAACCGAAACCCACCGGCTCCCGACATCCGGGCCTGGGACACGCTCCGGCGGCCGGGCTGGTGTAGCCAAGAGCCGTCAGCCGGTGTGCCGTAGCGTAGCCGGAGGCGCTCTCCATATTTTTTTTCTTTCTTTCCCATCCATGCATGGGTCGACTGTGTGCGTCTTTGCTTGCTTGGTGGTCGTGGTTTTCCAGAGAAAAAGTACTAGCA
>VTGD01000114.1:0-153951 GCA_013406985.1 Calonectria crousiana | reverse complement strand
CCCCCCCCCCCCCCCCCCCCCCCCCCGACGGGACCAGCGGCTTCGAGAACTCAGCGTCTTCAGTGCAATATCTAGTCCAGCCAGGGCTTGCGCCGCAATACCAATCCCGTCCTTTGTGGTCAAGCTTCGGCATCCCAGCCGAACTCCAGTTTCAACAACCTAATCACACTGCCCCCCACCCCCAGACGCTCCAATCCTAATTCGCCCATGTTTCAGCGCTGTTTCGCTGCCGTCAGAGCACACCTTGGTATATTAAAGAGGCGCTACTAGTATGATTCGACCAACTCGCTGTGATTTTTTGACCGCAAGCAGTGTGGCCTTTGCTAGTTATTGCTTCACCTTGTGTGTGTGCTGTCCGATCCTTTCTGACCATCCAGACCGCCCTTGAAGAGGAAAAACAAAAATAAACCAACTCAGCTCCCCGGCCGCATTCTATGTAAGCTGACAAACCAGATCCCACTTTGCAGCTCTCACTGAGGCTGTGCGCGCTTGACCCCCTTTGTCAGTCATTGATACGCACTCCCCAACCATCTCTCACGCCTCTGTGACCTTTGTGCGTGCTTCTATCGTTCCGCCCACGGCTGATCTTCCGCCAAGCTGTGTCAGATGCAAACCTCATCCTCTAGACCCTGCTCTAAAACCAGTCTCGGTCAAATCCGTTGTGTCTTCCCCCCCCTCTCTGTCCCCCGTTCGCCATGACGACGACTCCCTTCTCTTGGTGGCTAATTTTTCCTGACCGGAAGGCAAAAATTGCCTTGCGATGCCGCACTTCTAACTAACGTCACATTCGCTTCAACTTAATTTTAAACCCGGAATAGAGCTTGCCTTGTAGTCAAAAAACAAGCTTATTCCCGCCCTGTGACAAACTCCATCCACTTGTCGGTTGAAAAGAAACGACGCGCGTCCCGTACCACACCCTACGCATTGGTCTCATGCAAGACCAAGTTACCTTCTGGCACGTGTAATCAGGTATCCATCATACTCAATGGAGCTGACTCATTTTACCCCGCTACCATCTTCACCAAAGACGTGTTCTACCAAGTGTGTATCACGGCTCGTCGAGAGCCTTTTTAATTTCCAATAATATTTATAACAAAAAACACGCAATGCAACTATCAAACAAATCCCTTCCAAGTTGGTTCCCAAACTTGCAAAAATTCTCATGTCATGGCAACATCCAGCATCAACCCCAAAACACCACACGGGAGTATATCCGGGCCGTCTCTTAGCCTATGCGTTCCTTTCCCGTTTTGCATTGTACTCATTGGTATATCAACTCAATAGACTTAAATCCATTACTGCCTTGTTGACCATTACTTTCGCTTCGCCTCATGGACGTTCTTGATAATCTTTTCCACAACGGAAGGATCCGAGAGCTATGTTGCATGTTAGTCCGTGTCTCGCAATATGGGGTACTGTCATCAAATAAAGGCAAGGCTTACCGTGGTGATATCTCCAAGCTGATCCTCCTCGCCAGCAAGAATCTTTCGCAACACTCTTCGCATAATCTTGCCGCTTCGGGTCTTAGGCATATCTGGGACAATGTACACTGCCTTGGGGGCTGCAAAAGGACCAATGCTCTTACGCACTTGCACAATAAGCTCCTTGCGCAGAGCCTCGGTGGACTCGATCGACTCCTTGAGAGCAACGAAGGCGTTGACGGCCTGACCAGTGAGCTCGTCTGCGACACCCACAACAGCGGCCTCAGCCACGGCGTGATGCTCAATCAGGGCAGCCTCAATCTCCGCAGTGGAGAGGCGGTGACCACTGACGTTGACAACATCATCGACACGTCCTCGGATCCAGTAGAAGCCTTCGTGGTCACGAGCAGCACCATCGCCAGTGAACTGTTCTTTTGGTCAGCCATCTTCCCCTGACACGCTGCTCGGCTTGCGTTCACTTACGTAGTATCCCTTGTACACACTCAAGTATGTCTCCATGTATCGCTTGTGTGCACCCCAGACAGTGCGAGCCATGCTGGGCCAGGGCTGCTTGAAAGCCAGGACACCCTCGACATCGTTTCCATGAATCTCCTCGCCAGAGACTGGGTCGATGATGGCGGGCTCAATGCCAAAGAAAGGAAGCGAGGCACTGCCGGGCTTGGTAGGAGTAACACCGGCCAATGGAGTGATGGTATGAGAGCCCGATTCAGTCTGCCAGTAAGTCTGTGAATTGTTAGCATGCCCTGTACAAGCTGATAATGCCACTGGTATATAGAACGTACATCGACGACGTGCGACTCCTCCTTTCCGATCACCTCAAAGTACCACTTCCAGATCTCGGCAGCGATAGGCTCGCCGACGGAACCTAGGACTCGGAGATGCTTCATCTCACCGCGGACGTGCTCGTCACCAGCACGCTTCAGAAGTCGCAGGGCTGTGGGGGCGACATAGAACTGGGTGACCTTGTGCTTCTCAATAATATCCCAGTAGCGGGAGAAGTTGGGGTAAGCAGGGGTACCCTCGAAAACAACGGTTGTCACACCGAGCATAAGAGGAGCGTAGACGACGTATGTGTGTCCAGTAATCCAGCCCACATCACCACCACAGAAGTATCGGTCACCTTGGTGGATATCGAACACATACTTGCCAGTCATGGCAGCGCCGAGAAGGTAACCGGCAGTGGTGTGCAACACACCCTTGGGCTTGCCAGTAGAACCAGATGTGTAGAGTAGGAATAAGGGATCCTCGGAGGCCATAGACTCCGGGGGAATGTAGCTGGGCCACTTCTCAACCTCCTCGTGCCACCAGTAGTCGCGGCCCGCTGTCCAGGGGATCTCAGAGCCAGTTCGCTTGTAGACGAGGACATGGGAAACATCGGGGCACTGCTTAAGAGCGTCGTCGACAATCTTCTTTGTGCCGATCAACTTGCCACCGCGCTTGCCTTCGTCGGTGGTGATGACGACTTTGCAATTGGCGTCGACAACACGGTCGCGCAGAGAGTCAGAAGAGAAACCGGCGAAAACTACGGAGTGGACAGCACCGATACGGACACAGGCCATGAGTGCAATGATGGCCTCGGGAATCATGGGCAGGTAGATGGCAACGGTGTCGCCCTTGCGAACACCCATCTGCTTGAGGACCCAAGCGGTCTTGGAGACCTCGCGGAGGAGCTCGCCGTAAGTGACATTTCGACCCTCCGTGGGCTCATCGGCCTCGTAGATGATGGCAACTCGGTCAGGATCGGCGAAAGCATGGCGGTCAACACAATTGTAAGAGGCGTTTAGGCGACCCTCGTTAAACCACGAGACGTCGCCATTGAGAAGGGAACCGCTCTTGGTTGTGTGGAAATCACGATCCCAGGAGATAAGCTCGCGAGCGCGCTCTGCCCAGAACTTGTCGGGCTGTGTAATGGATTCTTGGTAAAGGCGCTGGTACTCCTCGAGGTCTAAAAATGTGGGTCAGCACACACATGTTGAGGCTCAGTGGATTTTCGGGACAACTCACTAGCCAGGTGGGGCTTGCTGGGATGCTCTACAGGGAAGCGAAGTTAGCACCGGGATTCCAACAAATGCACTTAGACGGGACCTGAGATATGACAGAAATAATTTTCCATGGGAATCTCAGGTGCCACGAAGGGACTAATGGGGGCGATCATACTGGCAAGCATCTTCTCGGGGGGATCTGTGACGGATCAGTTTCTAGTCCGCTCGCAAAAGGATCCGTGGCAACAGAGAACGTACGGTACGTATCCACGAGGTGGGCCTCAGCAACTACGGGCACCTTGTTTTCTTGCGCAGCATCGGGAGCGGCTGCTTGGGTTTGCTCAGGGACATCAATAGCCATGGGCTCAGCCGCAGGAGCAGCCTCGACGGCCACGGGGGCCTGGAGCTGCTCAACTGAAGCCATCGTAATTGCGGTTGAAATATTTTTATCTTTTATATCGTTGAGATGCGAAGCAGATGCGATGCGGATGCGACGTCGATGCGGGGTAGCGTGACCGTGGAGCTTGTGCCGGGACTGCTCTGAATAGGGCAGTGCGTACAGCTGTCGGTTATGCTTCGTCGGTAGGGGCCGCGAGTGGTTTGCGCCTTATATGGTAGTTGTGGCACAAGGTGGGAGAAGATGTTGGATGTATGGATAGAACACAGAGGAGAAGACGAGAGAAGGAAGAGATAGGGATGAAGGATAAGGAGTTTGGTGAGCTATCGGCGGGGAGCTGGGGGCTGCTCTTTCTTTATGGCAAATTTTGGGTACATCGCCATTGGCAGGTACGCCCGGTAATGATGGCTGGACGTAGCGGGCGGTACCTGCACCACCGGCGACCGGCCCCCGGCGAACCGGGGGGGTCTTGCCAGTGCTGGCGGCTCTGGACCGTCGTGATCCTTTCCCCCGAAGCCAGTTCCCGAGCAAAAGCGGCCGTCGCTCGTCGCTGGCTATCGCACTGCCTTAGAGGCTCTGTTCCGGCCCTCCAGCGGATGGCCCAGTACGGCCACGCACTGCCAAACTTTGAGGCCGCCTCCAATTGAGTGACGCCGATCGTAGGGCTGCCGCTACCGTTCCACTGTTGTTGTTGACCGTTTGCCGGCAATCCATCTCTGGCTATGTCCATTCCACCCCTACGCCCGAGGTCTAGCAATGGACGGATGGCACCAGGTTCCCACGCCTCTAGGTCCTAAAGTACAAACAAGTGGGCTGGTCATGGTTCCTATCCCGGATCGATGGCATCGTGAACAATCAAGCTGGTGGCTACATACCTCCGGCTGACATGTGGTCAGCGACGAGATCCTTCGTCAGATGCTGAATGATTGATTTTATTGCCCAGTCTTCGATTTGCTCTTTGTGCGAATATGCTGTCGTGTCCGCTCCTATATCTGCTGGTATCTGCTCAACTGGTCCCACGGCTGCGTTCCTTTTCCTCCAATGTGGAGCCCAACCGAAGCCACCCGCCGGTCCATCCCAATGCCCAGCCCACCCACGACGCAGCGATTTGGGATGCTGACGGAGCCGGGTTTTGTTACTCGGGCTTTCTGACTGGACTCGTTCAATCCCCGAGATCCTGCCTTCGGGATGTTATGCTGACTCCTTGGCAGTCCGATTCCCAAGGCAAAACTCTCCGTTGAGCCAGGATCTTTATGGTTTCCATCCAAGCGCAGCTGATCACTGATCAGCCTCATATCGGCTATAATTTGCCCTCTTGCTGCGTACCTACTCAGTTTCAAAAAACCCCCATTCAGTTTAATGTCCCGATGGGCTATCTTCTCGGGCTCCCCACGGTGGCTTTTTCATGCAGTAATACTGGGTCTCACATGCGGTACTTTTTATTAGACACGGGTTCGTCCCTGACTCCAGTCTCCGGTCCTGACCCTTGTCTGTCAACGAAAAAATTTCTGCAGGCATCATTTCGCCCATGGTCAATGTCCACATCTGGCAACATGGTGTTGCAGTCCACGGCCCAAAATCTCCAAGGGGCTGTTGCTTGGCACAAGCGATTGGGTCTTCCTGTTGGCTTCGTGGCCTGTGATCCAAGTCTAGACAACAGCCGAACTGGACGAAAGCACAACTGATCACCAACCTTTCCTATCTAGGGCTTTGTGAAATAGTTAGGTGATTGATCGTGGTCATGGTGGGGGATGATGGAAGCTACTGGGCCGGATGCGGAGGGGCTGCCACTCATGTTTGACACAGTCCACCGACTGCGGTGCACCCCCTTCTCTGAGGGGCTGGATGGGGGCGCTGGTGGCTTGCGTAAGGACTGATTCAAAGTGTGTTTTGCTTCTGGGGGTCCAGTCCCGCGTGTGACGGTGAGGGACGGTCTGCGAGACCGGGGCTTTGGAGATGCAAGGCGCACAGCAGCGCATGGTGCATGATGCAATAGCCTAGCTGGGTCTTCTGAGGAAAAGCATCTTTTCACCTCCCTAGTAGGGTACCAGGCTTCAGATGCCACGGCCCAGACCCTGTGGCTGGCAGCGCAGCATGCCCCTCATTTGATCCCCGCATTGAACTTCGGGGTCTAGCTACACCGACTGTCATTGGCGACGCCTGCAGCCCCCCATGGCGCTTGTGGCTTGAGGCCCATGTCGCCCAAAGGCCATGGCGAAGACGCTCCCACAGATCAGGGTCCGCTACCTCGAGTCCGGGATAGTGGTTGCCAACTGTGCTGGTGGCGTGTCGTGCCGTACTCCTCAACAAAGCACCCCAGACGCGACGTGGTCCACCAATCTTCACTAAGAGGAGAAGAATAGTCATCGTTGCAACAATACCTCGTCTTAGCGGACGCCCAAGTATCTTCGTGTCACCTCTACTATCCACCCTTATGCGAATCCCACAGCTCAACTCTGTTTTGACCAACAACACAAGTCGGCATCATGATTGCCGAATCTTGATAGCACAAAGTCTGAACCTCGTTGCTCACTGTGCCGCTCTAACCCCCATGTTTTACTCGAATGGAGCCCTCCCAACACCGAGATTAGAGCGAAATGCTACTCACGCACATCATTCTGCCTCCTTGTCGCCTGGGCTTCCTCACAATTTTGAATGGACTAGTCCCAAATAGGAACTTACAGACAAGCGCCCCTCAAACCCGAAATCCCATGTCAATCCCCAACCCATCCCTTCAGCCCATCGGCATCCTTGCGCCCAAGGGACGGGTCTGCCCCAACGGCCCGGACGAAAGCCCTGCCTTCAACCGAAGCCACGCGAGCAGCGCCTAGAGGCCAGAATCCGCCACGATTGTCCCAGAAACCCGGCTGGTTTGGCTGATCCCTAAACGACTATCAATGGGAGTTGTTGATGTTGACTTCAGGACCTGCGGCGAGTGACTGAGCCGGCTGGCCGTCCTCGGGACTCGACCGAGTCACCCCCTTAAACAACGTAAATTGTTGTCACATACAAGCTTCTAGCCTTCAGTCTTCCTCGTTATCATGATACAGCATAAAGACTATGCCTAACCAAAAAGAGATTCCTCCCACCCGGCCTTCTAACTTCCGAGGCTATTCCATACCAGCTCGTGCGTCACCTTGCAGTTCTATCCCTAACAGTTGCTGCCCCTCTCTCTCGTGGATTACCCCTCCAGTCCCACTCGCACCCCCTTCTGTCCCGTGTGTACGTCTAGTGGGAGTCATATATGCATAGCAACCGGTCGACTCCATCATGCAGTATCCCGAGAGCCCATATCCATTACTTCAACGCCTGAGAACATATGATAAAGGCACATACATTCTGCAATCACATATGGTTTCGGATGCAGCCAGATTAGCGGTGCTGTTTCCCGCTTCTTGCTGATTCTCGGGCATCAAACATTTAACGATCATGAGATGCTCAATTACAAGCCCGATTCAACCTATCATTGGATTTGAGCCATAGACTGCCTGATAGGCCGCTATTCTGACTTCAATTGAACGCTATGATTTTATCTTTATGACCATCCCGGAGCTGCCCGGCATTGTCACTGTCGTCATCTTCCGAATCTTCCCATATGCATCCCGATGCAAACCCCATTTCCCCATTCCCCACTATCAGCTACCCCTCTGTCCTAGATCTCCCAGATCCTTATAAGCATACAGCTGCTGTACCAGGTCTTGGCGCTGCCCCTCATGCTGACCCCAAGATTTGCCTTCCGGCTATCAGGCCACTTCTCGAACGGGTTTATTCTTCTTTCTTCAAGGCGGGGCACGGGTGGAGGCGGCTCGCCAGCAAATAGTCCCTGAAAGTCATTGGGTTGGAGGGCTGCCAGTGTAGGCATTGACTCGCATATGCATGCTACTTAGACCTTACCCCAACGCCGTCCGCATGCCCATCAATTCTTACATGTCCATGCTCATCAGATACATTTCGTAGATTCTCATGAATTTCGCTACGAAAGCCTCCAGGTGAAAAATGACTTTGGTTCCTGTCTTGACTCGATGTTCGTAGAATGCTGCCCACTGGATCACCTCGCCCCTTAGGCCGTCGTCGATGAGAGCAATCAGCTTGAATGCCAGAGTTTTTAGGATGGTGGTGGGAGGGATGCAGTGTGTCAGAAGGTCGTATAGCTTGGACCGCACCTGCAGGATCCTGGCTGGTGTGTGCTCCTCCAAAATCTCCTTGGCAATTTGTCCGATCAGGGCCTCCCAATCTGCTGGAGGGATGGGTGTACTGTCGGTTACTTTCTCACTATGTCATATGTCAATAACCGCAAATCCAGTGTCAATTCGCCCGGGTAGCTCTTACTTTTGTGCATGCACTGCTTCATACATAAGCAAGGCTCGTCGTAGATTTCGGCCGCTCTCTTCGGCAATTCTTTGATGCAGGCCCTTCACGATAGGCCAGCCCTCCTTTTTTGCCGAGGAGGCCAACACGTCACAAATTTCCTCGTGCGTTGGGGCTGCCACCCGAACCAGCAACGTTCTTGAACGAATCGGAGCAATGATATTGGCCGTCGAATTTGCCAAGAGAATCAATCGCAGGTTGGGGGAGTATTTTTCCATCGTTCGTCGCAGGGCCGCTTGTGCATCTCGGGTAAGGTGGTCAGCTTCGTTGATGACCACGACTTTGAACTTTTGCTTCGCGGACTGGTCGACCTGCTGCGTCTGAGCAACTTCCTTTAGAAGGTCTTGTACGACAACTCTGTCATAGTTGCCCACGTCGGATGGTGTGATTTCTAGATGGTAGACGGAGGCGACGATGTTGAACTCGAGCTTACGATTGCTACTCGTTTGAAATACACGAGCATCAATCTTGATTTTTTCAACACCAGGGCCGTAGAGCTCTTTGAGCGTCGCAACAATGCGTGTCTTTTTCCCTGCGCCTGATGGCCCATAGACAAGAAGATGGGGGAAGTCGCCGCTTTGTGCCTGCATTGATCGTCAGAAACGCTCCGAAAACGGCGGGGGGCTGGTTTGCTGTGTACAAGAGACTGGAGCCGGTCTGACAGTTCCTGATGATATGTGAGGGCCTCTAACGACCGCGGTCGGTGCTTGTCGACAATGAGCGCCATGCTGTAATGTGTAATGTTTTGGCTGTGGAAATTGTTCAAGCCGCAGCTTTTTTGGATGGAAGAGACGCGTTGTCGCGTTAAGTGGCTGCCCTCTGTATGGGTCCGTGCGCCTCCTCCAGCAACGCTAAGCTGATGGCGAGCAGTGCATCCAAGGCAGCAATAATCGTTTCACCCATGGCAAGTCCAAAAATAGAAGTATATCAACTTATCTTCAATATTAATATCCTGAACTGGAGAGATATAGATGGGGGTTTTCTGCATTTCACAAAATTTACCACAACGCACCATAATTTATTCAAAAGGTTCTTGTGGAAAATGATTGCCTTCTAGATGATGTATTCATACAAGTTTACAGCGATGCGTTACACCTTTTAATGTACATGGCGTCAATAAGTTCATTTGCGGGCCTCTAAACCTGGCCGGTGGTATTGGAGGTGCTTGCAGCCACTGTAGGTGAGGGTTCTCCCACCACCTGAGGGGCAATCTGCCTTCGTGGCCTCTTCAACTCTTCCAGTGTCACACCGTCCAACTTGGTGATTCCAACCATAGGTGCATCGCCCTTCTTCACGAATTCCCACTGGCCTACATGGTTTCAGTTTTGATAGTCATAAAAATCGAAATGTCACCTACCTGGTAGCTTGTTACCGGCCAATCGGAAAGCATCCCTCACGACTTGCTCGTGGACTCGGCCTCGGAGTTCGAACAAAATTTGGCTCACGGCCATTCGTGTCGCCCAGTGATCAAAGGCACCTTTACCCTTACCCATACGCATCTAGCAATCAATAAGTCTCAGGTTCCCTGGTGTCGGAGTGTGTTCAATCTCACGTCGTTACCGCTGATGTAGACACCAACGTTGCAGCATTTTCGCTTGTACAATCGGTACTTCTGTCCACGGAGTCGCACTTTGATAGTGTCTTCTGCCATCTTCAATTGCTTGGCGCTGATTCGGCGATGGTGGTCCGTCATTCGCAAACCGTAGTCGCCCCAAATAACCGTCGTTCCCTTGGTCGAGCCTCCTGTAGGCACACGCGGACGACCCTTGGCCATCTTCTTCTTTCGGTTCAAATTAGGCTCGAGCCAATTGCCCAGCATCGAGCTAGTCGTCGAGAAGGCCCGCACATTCTGAAGCCTCTGTGTCGCATCCAGGGCCTTCGCACGCTGCTGAACGGGGGCGGTGAGTTGTCGCAGAGGCGAGGACGCACTTATCCTCAGTCCCTGAAAGGCATTGAGCAATGCCGACGTGTTGGCGGGCTTCATTGTGGCGGCGGGTTGTCGTTTCAGAAGCTCCTCATTCCTCGGACGACGTAGCTCCAGAAAATCTTCGGCCCCAGCAGAAGTGGGATGTTGAAGCCTGAAAATCCAGGCCCCACACACGTCAACCAATTTAGCAGCAGTCACGCACCTCGCGTCAGCTTCGCGTCCGACAGCAGGAGGCGTGCACGTCGCCAGGCCAGTGAATTCTAGGCTGCTTCCGTATTGCCAGGGATCCTCACGCAACCACATCTGCGCAGGCAGCACTCAACAACGCCCTTAAAAGGGCCTTAGATACCTATCTTGTGTCGATATTGGGAACGACCAAGCTCAACAATATGCCTGATATTCGTTCTTTTTTCGCGCCAAAGGGTGGTGCTCCTGCTCCAAAACCTACTGCCAAAAAGGCAGAGGAACCCACCAAAAGCAAGCGAGCAGGTATGACTTGGGCACTTTTATTCTTTGTTTTGCCATTGCTCACCAAAAACTAGGTCGCAGAGTAGTCGAGGATAGCGACGATGAAGAGGAGGTTATTGAGTAGGTTATTTGTTTATTCTGGCCTGAACCATTCCTAAGGAGTTTTACAGGGAGAAGAAGCCGGCAGCGAAACCTGCCCCAAAGAAGAAGAAAGTGTCAGTAGATTCGATGCATTTTGCCAACTTCCTCTTTCTAACACCGATCTAGGAATGACGAGCCACAAGGCGTTGCAATTTCTGCGGATGACTACTTCGCATCCTCGAAAAACAGCAAGGCTCAGAAATCTACCCCCGCAAAACCCGCAATAAAAACAGAAGTTCCAGTCCGTCCCAGTCCTCGAGGGAAACAAGTAGCATCGAAATCGACTGCACCGGCCGCTAGCGAGACTGCACCAGCCAAACGGAAGATAACTTCCTATAAACCTTTAGCCGATGACGATGACGATGCATATATGGATGAAGGGGATGAGGACGGTGATGACATTTTCGCCGCAGATATTAAAGGAAACAAGCGCAAGAACGACGATTATGTTGAAGACGAGTCTGACGACGAGGTGCTCCCCAAGCCTAAGCGCATGGCAAACCGTGGATCAAAGAAAGCGCCCGATTCCGAGGATGATGTGAAACCCTCCAAACTCAAGGTTGCATCACCTGCCAAGAAGAGAAAGTCTCCTGCTGCCGACTCTGAAGAGTCTGAGGATGACATCCCTCGGAAAAAGCCTACAGCCAGCAAGCCACGGGCACGAGCGAAGAAAGCCGATGAGCCTGAGGATGCTGATATCCAGAACATTCTCGACAGTGTGGCCACAGTACGACCGCCAACACCTCCACCAAAGGATCCAAATGCCAAATTCGATTGGAAAAAGGCTAAAGGAGGTGGCAATGCATCAGTGCAGCCGCAAATGTCGGTTGATCTTCCAGAAGGGGAAGAGGATTGTCTGACTGGGCTTACATTTGTCTTCACCGGCGTGTTAACAGCCATTGGCCGCGATGAGGGACAGGCGCTTGTAAAGAGATACGGCGGGAAAGTCACTGGGCAACCAAGCAGCAAAACCAGCTTTGTGGTTCTGGGCGAAGACGCAGGCCCCAGCAAACTGGCAAAAATCAAGTCACATGGCATCAAAACTATTGATGAAAATGGCCTTTTTGATCTTATCCGAAAGCTGCCTGCTCATGGTGGTTCTGGTAAAGGGGCCCAGAAAGCCCAAGAAAAGAAGAAGGCCGAGGAAGAGAAGGTGAAGCAACAGGTTGCAGAGATGGAGGCCGAAGAGAAAGCTCGGAAAGCCGAAGCTGAAAAGACTGCCAAGAAGGCTGCTGCTGCCCGTGGCACTGCAGTGACCAAGCCATCAGGCCCGCTACCGGCTCAGTTACTGACCACTAAATATGCGCCTACTCAGCTCAACCATATCTGTGGTAACAAAGGCCAAGTGGAAAAGATTCAGGCCTGGCTGAGAAATTGGCCAAAGGCAAAGAAATACGATTTTCAACGACGCGGCGCCGACGGAATGGGTGGAGAGCGTGCCATTATCATTTCCGGTCCTCCTGGAATTGGAAAGACCACATCCGCTCATTTAGCTGCCAAGTTGGAGGGCTATGACGTCCTGGAGAGTAATGCCAGTGACACCAGAAGCAAGAAGCTCGTTGAGGCCGGTCTCGGCGACGTCATGAACAACACGTCTCTGCTGGGATACTTTGCTGCTGATGGCAAGTCTGTGGACACCACCAAGAAAAAGATTGTCCTCGTTATGGACGAGGTCGATGGCATGTCCGCTGGTGACCGTGGCGGCGTCGGTGCTCTGGCAAAGTTTTGCAAAAAAACCGAGGTTCCGCTTATTCTCATCTGCAATGAGCGAAACCTGCCCAAAATGAAGCCCTTTGACCATGCCGCATTCAACATAAGATTCAACCGGCCAACTGTTGATCAAGTGCGATCTCGTATCATGACCATCTGCCACAGAGAAGGTCTCAAACTACCCCCACCTGTGGTTGATGCTCTCATCGAGGGAAGCAACAAAGATATCCGCCAAATTATCAATATGATTGCCACTGCCAAACTCGATCAAAACAGTATGGATTTTGACCAAAGCAAGGCCATGTCGAAGGCATGGGAGAAACATGTCGTCCTTAAACCTTGGGATATTTGCCAGAAAATGCTGGCCGGTGGCCTTTTCACTCCTGCTAGCAAGTCCACCCTCAATGACAAGATTGAACTATATTTCAACGATCATGAGTTCAGTTTCTTGATGATTCAAGAGAACTATCTTCGAACAAAGCCAATGGCTCTGAACGGCCAGGGGTATACGCCACGTGAGCAAAACTTGAAGGCTTTGGAACTATTTGACCAGGCAGCAGAGAGTATTAGCGACGGAGATCTAGTTGATCGTATGATCCACGGTCCTCAACAACACTGGAGTCTCATGCCAACTCATGCTGTCTTCAGCACGGTTCGACCTGCCAGCTTTATTGCAGGACAACTGATGGGTTCCAACTTCACATCCTGGCTTGGAAATAACAGCAAGACCGGGAAGCTGGGCAGATATATCCGCGAGATTCACTCACATATGAGACTCAGGTCATCAGGTGACCATAACGAAATCCGACAGCAATACATGCCTCTGCTTTGGAATTCAACTGTTAATCGACTGCAGAATGAAGGCACAGACGCAGTCAGCGACGTGATCGAACTGATGGATAGTTACTACCTGACTCGAGAGGACTTCGATGCACTTCAGGAATTGGGTGTCGGACCCATGGATGAAGAGCTGGTAAAGATTGAGACAAAGACCAAGGCTTCCTTTACCCGAACGTAAGTAGCCTGAATCTTGTGGCAGAACAACGATGCTAATTAGTCTAAGTTACAACGCAATGAGCCACCCTGTTCCGTTCATGAAGGCCTCCAGTACTGTGGCCCCTAAGGCGCCAAAGAAGGAGGTTCCCGATTTGGAAGAAGCAATCGAAGAAGAAGATGAGAACGATGTTCTTGAGGTTCCGGAGGTTGATGAGGACGAAATCGACCTCAAGAAGGACAAATACATCAAACAGCCTAAAGCTAAGAAGGCAACCAAGAAAGCAAGCAAGGCGGCGGTGGCAGATGACGACGACGAGAAACCAAAGAAAGGCAGGGCAAAGGCGAAAGCGACGGGAACCAAAGGAAAAGCAAAGAAATAAGGAATAAGTTGCAGGAAGATGAAATGCATCATACGTGTAAAGTTCAAAACTGCGAGCGAGGGTTGATTTTGGGGTAGTGTATATTTGTTTTGTGGACCGGCATGAGGATCAGGTTGAAGAGTGCTCGGGAATTTGCTGCTATCAAAAGACATGTATTAGTAAAACGGCAACTACCGTCACGTACCTGGGTAGCAAGTCACAGGGCAATCAAAGATTTTTAAGCATATCATAGAATTACAGGCTCAATGTCAAGACTCGCCTCACAAGACTGAAAACCTGGCTTACTCTCTAATGCTAGTATCATAAGTGTATTGCGCTCGCCCCTACCAGGTAGAAGTTCAAAAGCCATGGTACTTTTATTTGAAATCCTTTTTCATCTTGCAGGACTTTATAGTTGGGAAGGTCGAAGCACTATGGGTGATTCTGGACTGATCATGCCAAATTGCATCACCCTCTGCGTCTGTCGCCAGCTGCATGCAAACCTTGAGCCAACACACTAATTTTTCTTGTTTACAACTCTTGTCAACAACCCGACCCATGATATAGATGTACCTAATCTCTTCCTCTAATTGTCTTGCGATGAGAAAATCAACGTCATACCCGGTCAGGCTGGACATTCGTATGGAAGGGCCAAGCATGAAATCAGAAATCAACGAGGGCCCGGTTGAATCCTCATGCACAAGTGACTCTCCATCTTCCATGGTTCCATGCATATTTTTTCTAATGTTCCCTAGACAGCACCTTCCCAATTCAACAATCAAAAGCCGGCCTTGCTTCGAGCCTTTCAATCGCCATGAAACGGACCAAGACAGAGCTTCGCAGTGTGTACCGCTTGACCAGAACAACAAAGTCGCACTATTGGACGGTTCTATATTGACATTTCCAAGGCAGATTCCACCAGGGTCTCAATCACAAGTTTTGGACAAAGCCCCCTGGTATGCAATCTCCTGCAATGGTATGGAACACCTCTAACGAGTGGCCAGGCTCACTCCTCTCGAGCCCCAAAAAGAAGTTTGAAGAGCCCGAACAAGACGCACTATACATCACAGACACTAGCAAAATCTCTGGCTCAACATTCAGAACCAGAAGACGCGCCAGATCCGATCTTATTGATCAAAGACAATCCCAAACTACATCACCAGAGAAAGCGCTAAAATTAGCCCCCCCTATTAAACCCATTGAGGCGATTTCCGTCCAAACAGTACCATGCAAGACTGTGAAGGAGGCCTCAAGGCCAATGGAGTATCAGCAAACTTACGCAAAAAGCATTGAATTTACCATCTGTGGCGACTCAGGCGATGCCGCCTCAGAGGGCGGCTCTCCTAACCAGGCCATGTCAGTTGACAGGGATCATTTTCCCAAAACAGCTAAACAAACGTCACCATCAAGAGTCGCAAAAAATGCCTTTAAAGCTGATGACAATAGTATATTTAATGTGGAGGCCAATTTCGAACCTACCGACAGTCCAGCTCAGCTCAACTCAGCCACACAGAATAGCGAGAAAGGGAATGGCTTCCGAGAATGTTACGTCCCATACACCAGAAAGCTTCACGAGAAATCATTCCCCAACTACAGTGCACCTCCAGGTAGCCTTGTTGACAACGCCATCAGAAATAGAGCTTGGGGTTTGAACCGAAGCGAACTCATCCTTCGAGATCATGAGACAGTACTTACCGAGCTTCCAAATTGCACAGCTTCACACTCACAAAAGAATAACTGGAACATAACCAACTCGATGCTCTCAGCTTACACCGCCATGCGGGGACCATACCGGCTCGCAGGTCGAGATATTTTCGTCTGGATGGATCGCTGCGCAAAGACGTTCAACCTACCCGACGAGTGTGACAATCATATTGGTTCTTGCAAAACGTGAGTACATATATCCACGAGTCCATTGCTTTCATATTATAACAATCTATTTCAGAGTCATCCACAATCTAGAGCCCCTGAGCTTTGATCCTCCCCTGCTAGATGACGAGCCAAGCAAGAAGTGCATTTTCAGCGTCCCAAGACCCCCGTACGAGCACATTAAACCACCCTCGGGGTTCAGCCACGAAGAGCATCCAGAGTCCATAATCAAAGCTAGAAGGGACATGATGAGAGGTATTGACTAAAGGCGAGGGCCGTTTGGTGACGACAATAGAAGCGGCCTGGGCGTTTCTATGAGGCCGGACACGGTGACTAACGTGACACAGATCCAACAAGTAATCGCATCTTGAACGCTGGAAAGAATCAGATAGCCGGCAATGGTAGAAACCTCGTCCTGTTTCAAGACAATCGGCTTACGGTTTTACAGAGTTTACTATATCCGATGATGAAGGAGAGTTTCTTGATGGCCGTATTTCCCCTTGCACATTCCGCCTCTGGGCTGAGGGATGTGAGAGATGGGACTCGGACTACCCTGAAAACCACGGATTTCCAGATGTCAGCGCAAACCCAACTTGACTGGCAGAGATTATTCCTGACTTCATTCCCACAGGTTTTTGACTGGAAGCTGGAAGAGATCAAGGCTGCAAAATACCACTCGCTTGCAGCTCGTGGAATTGACATAAATGACCAAAGCTGCTTCAGCGCAAATTCTGAAGGATCCTCGCTCGAGTACATCGCTATAGGCTATAATGGTATGGATAGTTTTATTGCGTGCTCCAGAGACTTCAGCTGACCAATACTCCTGATGCAGAAAAGAATGTCCCAAATCGACTAAAAGAGTGGACTCAGGGCCAACAGATGAATGGAGCTCATGCTCATGTAATAGAACATGCCACAGAACAGCCATTAGCAACTCAACACGCCGGGTTTGAGGCTGGACCAGCATCGTCTCGCGACTCAAAACCATATACAGACGTAAAAAAAGCACCTCTTCTTTGAATCATTTCGATGCAAAAAGCTAACGGAACCAAGTCTGAAATAATAGCAGCGCTCAATGCTACTGATGCTCGCACGCTTGATGGAATTCCTCCCCACCAGGCCGAAGCTGTCCTCCAGGACCGATGTACGAGTCTTCAAATCTGCCTCGAAGCCGAGAAGAACGCGGAACGAGGCATCGCCGAAACACAGAACCGCATACATATGCGCGAGGCTCAATTCGAACGAGTTTCCATCTCAGTCCGTGCCCTTCTCGAGAAGAGGGCCCACAAAATAGACCGCCGAAGAGAGGAGATTTACAGGCATGTCTCGCAGAATCTCCGGGAAATCAAGAAAAAGACGGCATCAAAACAGGAGCAAACATGGGAGATGGCGGTCCAGATGGCAAACCTAATGATCAAAGAAAAGCAGCTAGAGCTGATGATGGTGGAGGAGGCAAGAAGGGTCGGCATCGAAGGGCTTTCGGATCCTGACGATATCGAGCAAGTTGTCCAGCAGCTGCTTCAAGCTGAGGAGGGATATGCTGGGGATGACGAGGAGTCATTCTTCTGATGAAAGGGCATGAGGCGAAAGACTACGGATAGCTAACTCGGGCTTCTTATACGGGGTGGCTAAGAGACAATGTTGGCAAAGTGTGCAATCCAGCAACATGTTGCCTCGACGGTTGAGCTGCATGCAACCACATGTACGTAATGAAAACGAACACCAGGGAAACGGTCACGGAATCTGCTCATCGCAGGAGCTCTAAAATGGCGCAGCGGCTGAACACATTGCCCCTGTGGTAATGTGACCATGGAGATGAGCCAAAGGAGGCCAGCGAAACATTATAAAAGTACATGAAGCTTCCAGGGTCATTGATCGGGAAGCGGCCTCCAGTCCGCTCTCCAGCATCCACATGTCATACACATCTTTATGTACATCCCCCACTCAAAATTTTGGTGTCCGAGGTAATTGTAACCGCCATGCAACAAAAAAAGACCATCGTGAGAGGAGCATTATACATTTGAGCCAACGCCAACCAGAATCCCCATAATAATACACGCGATTTTACGACTCGACGGCGCATGATTTCGCTTATTTGTTCTTGACGACGCCCACCTTGGCGGCACGCAGAACTCGGCCGTTGAGCTTGAAGCCCTTCTGCTGGACGAAGAAGACGGTGTTGTCCTCCTTGTCGGGCTGGGCCGTCATGAAGGTGGCCTCCTGCTCGTTGGGGTTGAACTTCTCGCCCTCGGGGCTGATGCGCTCGAGGCCGTGCTTCTTGAGCGTGTTCATGAGGATGTCCTCGGTCATCTTCAGACCCTCGTAAAAGTTGGCAAAGTCTTGGAGGTGCTCGGGTCGGTCCTTGGCGGTGAGCTTGTCGTGGGGGACGGTGCTCATGGCGCGGTCCAGGTTGTCGACGCTGTCGACGAGGTCCTTGGCGAACTTCTGGATGGCGAAATCGCGGGCAGTCTTGACCTCGCGCTGGGTGCGGTCCTGGAGGTTGCGGAAGTCGGCAACTGTGCGGAGGCACTTGTCCTGTGCAAGAGTAGTCAGTACGCTGAAGCCAATTGGGCTTGGGAACCGGCACAAACCTTCCAGTCTCGGGCCTCAGTCTCCTTGGCCTCCAGGGCCTTCTTGAGCTCGGCGACCGGGTCAGCGTCGGCGGCACTCTCCTTCTTCTCCTCGGGCTTGGCCTCCTCTGCGGGCTTGGCCTCGGTCTCCTTGGCATCGCTGTACCATCTTGACACGGCGGGCTGGGCAGCTCTGAATGTGAAGGCGGGCGCAGTCTGGAATTGCGACTGGATAAAAGGACGGGCGGCAGCAGCTCGGGGAGCGGCGCGGAGAGCGCGAGAAGAAGCAGAAACAGCCTGGCGGAACATTTTGAAGGGAATAGAAGAAATTGGGGTGCGGGAGGGGGGAAAATGCACAAGCAATGGGTGGATGCGGTGAAATATAAAAGTTGACGATTGTCAGGTAAAAGTGGCTTTAGTACCGCGAAGGTTCTGGATTTGGTCCGATTGAAATTTTAGCTGTCGGCATGATGGGCCGGCGCCGGCCACAACCTCGGAGGGAGGGGCAAGGTGAGCTCTCCCGGTACGTAGCTGGCGGATCAAAGATGGCCCGCCTCAGCTCGATCGGAGAATATCAGCCAACCAGGAGTCGTAAATTGGCCAGTCGGGATCCATTTTTTCCGCTGCCTACGTCGTGGTTTGGCAACCTGGAGTGGAGGGAGGAAGGCTGGAGCTCGTGCTCAGTGACGCCGCTAGGAGTTTGCCTCATCAACCAAGCAAAACACCAAAAACAACCAACCCAATCGACGACGCAATCCACCTCTCCCGGCCGCGACACACTGCCCCATCGCTCGGCCAAAGTCCTCCCGACCCCGTCTCTCCACCTCTGCGAACTCCTCCTCTTCACACACCCACACAGCACTTCGACATCATGGCGGCGGGCGAATCGGCGAGGGTCCAGGAAGCCCAGAAGCTCGCCAAGTCAGACCCCCGAAAGGCTGAGGCCGTCTACAAGGAGATCATCTCCAAAGCCCCGAGCGCTAGCTCCGACGCCGCCACCCGCGAGTATGAGACGGCTTTGATAAGCTTGGGCGAGCTCTACAGGGATGAGAAGTGCGCATCGCCATCTCTGATTCAGACACCCGCCAGCTAATAAAAGAGCAGGAAGACCCAGGAGCTAGTAAACCTGGTCAAGGAGAGCCGATCAGTCTTTTCTTCCTTCGCCAAGGCCAAGTCTTCAAAGCTGGGTATGTCTTCATATGTTTAGTTTCTGTCTTTAACTGCCCCGCGTCCATATTAATTGCTAATTCGGTGACGTAGTCCGCCAGCTGCTTGACCTCTTCAAGGAAATCTCCAACAGCATCGACATCGAAATCGCCGTTACCAAGGACTGCATAGAATGGGCCACCGCCGAGCGTCGCGCTTTCCAGCGCCAGGATCTTGAGGTCCGTCTGGTGAACCTGCAGATGGTTAAGCAGTCCTACTACGAGTCTCTCGGCCTCATCAACGGCCTCCTTCGCGAGCTCAAGCGCCTCGATGACAAGCTCCGACTTGTCGAAGTCCAGCTCCTCGAGTCCAGAGTCTACCACGCCCTCGGCAATATCCCCAAGTCGAGGGCCGCCTTGACCAGCGCGCGAACCAGTGCTGCCAGTGTCTACACTCCCCCAATGCTCCAGGCCAACCTAGATATGCAGAGCGGCATGCTCCATGCCGAGGATAAGGACTTCAACACTGCCTTCTCGTACTTCATTGAGGCTCTGGATGGTTACCACTCACAGGATGAGAGTGCCAAGGCCCAGGCCGCCCTCCAATACATGCTCCTCTGCAAGATTATGCTGAACCTCGTCGACGACGTCAACCAACTCATGGCGTCTAAGCAGGCCCTCAAGTACGCCGGCAAGAACCTCGAGGCCATGAAGGCCATCGCTCGCGCACACTCGAATCGCTCCCTGGAGGAGTACGAGCGTGCCCTGTCTTCGTACCGCTACGAGCTCGGAAGTGATGCCTTTATCCGCAACCACCTTCGCCGACTCTACGACGCCATGCTGGAGCAGAACCTTATCAAGGTCATTGAGCCATTCTCGCGCGTCGAAATCGACCACATTGCCAAGATGGTTGGCCTGGACACTCAGCAGGTGGAGCGAAAACTTTCCCAAATGATTCTCGACAAGGTCATCATTGGTGTTTTGGACCAGGGCGCTGGCTGCCTCATCATCTTTGACGAGACACACCGAGATGAGTCGTACGACGCTGCGCTGGCAACGATTGACAAACTGAGCAACGTGGTGGATGTATTGTATACGAACCAGGCCTCCATGCTGGAATAGAGATGAGACAAAGACGGCGGGGGCGTCGTGTATTGTAATATGGCACAGTAGATTAGGCGTTTCAAGAGAGGACGGACTCGTCTACACCAAATCATTTTATTGCTGGTTCATTTTTCTTCATGACATGAGCTCCCATCTGTTGGTACATTGACAAACAAGAGGGAACATGACCCTATGTAAAGGTAACGATACTACATTGGTATCCCAAAAAGCAACATATACAAAAACGCCTCATCACCTACGCAAATCCAAAACAGTCGTTACTTTTGCTTCCCCCCCCCCTCCTCTCCAAAAAAAAAAAAGGACTATGCCAATGTGTCATTCAGTGAAACATAACTCGTGCGGGGCTATCATTGATACCCCGGCTCCTCCTCTCCTCTCCCATTATTAGTGCAAATAATCGCTTCACCAGGATAGCTTCGTCCCAGCCGCCAACTTCAGCCTTGAAGGCATCAACGCAATCCAAATGCCAGCGCTCCAACTTCATGGCCTCGCCATGACTCTTTACTGTCTTTCCAAGAAACTTTTCGGTTCGACGCTCGTAACTGAGCTCATAGGGTCCTGCCCGTCGCAACTGAAGCAACTCATCCATGAAGAGCCAGTGCTGTCTGGTCCAAACCGTTTGGGACAATGGCTCAGGAGCCGGAGCCTTGTCCACAGGTGATGAATCAGACACAGAGGCATCTGGGACTCTGTGGTTTTCTTTATCAGTCATTCGTGGAGGCGGACGCTGGGGTGCAAAGCTGGCCTGTGATCCTGCGGATGAATTGGAAAGCCGACGCATCTGGCGGACCTTGGCCTGTTCCACTGGAGACAGGACATTACTTGTAAATTCGACAACTCGTCCAGGTGTGTGCGGCTTCAAAGGAGACCTCAGACTTGACTTGATGGGGGAGGCATTCTTTGGTGGTAGCGGCCGCAGAATTGGACGACGAACCTCAGGAGAATCGTCGCTCGCCGCCGAAGTTTCTTGCTGCCACCTCTGAATATCCGCATGAGACAACTGCATTCTTGGCGGAGTGGGAACACCAGACCTAGTCGAAGACTTGAAAAAGGAAGTATTTGGTTGGCTAGGTCGAGGAGTAAAGTTCTTCTTCTGGGCAATTGAAGGTAGCTCGGGCACTTCTTCTACATCCTCAGGTGAGGAAGAATACTCATCTTCTCTGGGGTTCTGTTCCTTGGTGCGAATAGGAGAAAACAGGTCCCTGCGAGGCCCAGCACGGGGCTGAAGTTCTTTGTGGGCAACCTGGGGAAACATAGAGCTAGTGGGCAGCACAGGCGCAGCCTCAATCATTTCCGGTTCCGGTTCGCTTGGTCTCGCCCCGAAGACTGATCTTGTCTTGGCTGGCAATAGCTTGTCTGCTATCATGCCGGGGATGAGAGCTGGTGACGAAAAGAAAGATGAAAGATCAAACCGGCTGGCTTTAGTTGCAGATTTAGGTGCATGGTCTTTGTCCCCGTTCTTTCCGAGCTCCTTCTGCGTAAGCAAAGAGAACTCTTCCACTTGATCTTCTTCTGGTAAAGCCTCCTCTGTCCGATCTGCGTCAGATACAGATTCTTGGTCTGAATGCAATTCTTCTTCGTCTTGTCTTTGAGGATTTGTTAGCTCATCCTGTTGGGGTTTCTCCGCCGGTTGCTTTGTCCAAGGACTTGGTTGGCCACGTCGTCTGTTACCAAACGGTTGCTGGCGGGTCGTGCGTGGTGTTGCCCGTTTTGCTTCAAATTCCCAAATATCTGTCTCGTCGTCTTGCGCTTGAGATACACTCTCGGCATCCATGTCTACATCATCGCTATCTGATGTCACATGAGGTGCAACGCTCTTTGACTTTTCGGTTTTGGTGTGTTGGGCGAGTTCTTTGAGAGGAATATCCCCTCGCAAGTTAGCGCTGATAGGTCCTTCCTCAGCAATCCAGCTCATTTCCACATCGCGGGGAGGGCTGATGCGCATTGAGCTTGCTGGTGAGTCGACAAACGACTCATTTGTGGTCTGTGGCGCCAGTTTTCCACTGCTTCTCTCAAGGGCCTCCATAAAGCTAAGTTGGCCGGTGTGTCTTGGATCTGAGCCAAAGGGATCTTCGTATACCTGGTTGGCAGATTGGGGCTGGTTCCCCATTGAAAATGCCAACGCTCGCCTCGGGCTTATGCTCAACCGTACGCCAGACTGCGCTTCCAGACCCGGTGGTCCCAGTTCTCGAGTGACAGAGCTCCTGAAAGGGCTACGCAATTGATGTTCTCGTGGCTCGGGTGATGGAGGATCCGAGGTCACGCTCTGCAATGCGCGCCCTGCGCGAACGATAGGAGACAGAAGGGGCCGTGAAATCTTTTCTTGTAGTATCTCAGGGGCCAAAGACTGGGGATCCTGAAGGGGCGAAGTCATTTGATTCACAGGTGTCACCTCCGGACGGACAGCAAGGTTATCGAGTGACAGTGATTCTCCCTGTGGATTGAGGATTCCCGGGATCTCTTCATTATCATCCTCAACCATTTCTTCCATAATCTCAGGCACCACCAAAGATTGTTTTTCATGAAGAACGAGAGGGGACGAGCTCTTCTGAGATGCGGTTCCGGCCGAGGCTTGTGATTCCTGTGTTGACTTGCCTTGTTCATCAGCTTCAACTTCAATCTGGGGAGGAGTATCGTCAGGAGTAGGAAGTCGGCCAGCTTCAGTCTGGGTCAACTCGGTAGTCTCAACGTCTTCCACCGGAGCATCTTGTTCTTCGGTCTGTTGGGATGGTTGGGTATCTTCCATTTCCTCGTCTTCCTCAAGCTCTGCTGCTGGAACCACTTCCTGCCTAGCCATCATTCGAGATTTATGTGGAGTAGCAGCCTCAAGCACGTTCTGCGGGATCTCTGAGAATGAATCGTCGTACATATTTGACTCCCCTTCGTGAAGACCCGAAAGGCTCTGTTGCTGACCAGGGCTTGAAAAAGCAGGCTGTGAAGAACCGCCACCTGTAACTCTTGGGGGGGTGTCGTCAGTCTGTCTGGCTTTGAATTTAAGCAGCTGGTGTCGTAGAGGAGAGCTAATCCCTCTACGAGGACTGCGGAGCCATCTTGGAGAAAGATTTCGGGTTGGTGAAAGAGGAAAGGGGGGTCGAATAATTGGTTGAGACTCCGGTTCGATGGATCGAGCTGGACCAGCGTTCAGAGGCCGAGTTTGGGTGGGTGGAGATGAGGCAAGACGAGGCTCGATAGGCTCGTGTTCCTCGATATCAGGAACGTTTATTTCGGATTGAGATTGCTCAGGTTGGATCCGCTCAGCCTCGAAATGCTCGGGCTCGGTGCGCTCACGCTCCACATGCTCTTGTTCAGCATGTTCAACTTCAATTTCGATTTCCTGAAGCTGAGTGGGCTCAGGTACAATAAGATCTGACTCGCTCGAGTCAGATCGAGCATAGTCAAATACGGTGTGATCCATGTCAATTTCCATATCTTCGAATTCAGGTTGGTCAGGGTCAAGCTCCTCAATTTCCCTGTGTTCATGCGCAACTTCCTCAATTCCAGTGTGCCTAGGCTTGGGATTTTCGGTTTCAATGGGTACAGTTTCAGGATGCTCGGGTTCGATGTCATCGGGCACTATGTGTCGAGGTTCAATATACTCGGGCTCGCTAGCCTCAAACTGAGCCTGCTCAGGTTCGGCAACTTCGAGCTCATCATGTCGTGATGCTTCTTCATGCGCGGCATGCTCTGATTCAATCTCCCCGGGTTGGTCAATATGTTCTGGTTCGTTATTTTCGAGTGGTTCGATATGTTCTTGTTCAATAAGTTCAGGCTGAGCATGTGCAGGCTCAACATGATCCGGATTATTAGGCTCAGGATCAACATGTTCTGGTTCAGCGGGCTCGGAATCAAAAAATCGAAAGTTTGCTGACGCACGTGGCGTTTGTTGAGAAGCCCCAGCAGTCTCTGCGTCATCGCCTTGTTCGTCTCTTCTTTGTGATTTTCGTAGCGATTCGCGCAGCGATTCCAACGTGTTGTTAATGATTAGGCTAGTTTCCTCGCCAAAATCGGCTTCCACCGGGGCTTGTACCGAACTGCGCAGCGTAGGTAATGAATCCATAAAAATCATGCTAAAATCTTCCCCCTGCGCAATAGTATCGCCGCCAGTCGGTCCAAAATCGCTTAATTGCTCATCAGCCGAAGAAACATCGCTGGCACCTGTGGGGAAATATCCAAAATCTCCCACTTGGGAGCTGTCGGCTCCAAGTCCCGGCGATGAAGGCGCAAGTCCCGATTGTGTTGCTGTTCGGGCTCGCGGAGTGGGCCCATCATCCAGGGTTGCCATCCAGATGTCCGATTCACCCTCTGAAGCAGGTTCGGCAAGTGCTGGGGCAGGCCCTTCAGACGCGATTGTTTCCGAGGGAAGCGTAACCAGAGTGACCTCGTTCTCGCCCTGTGATTCAGTATCGAAATTCAGAGGAAGCTCTGGCTCTTCATGTGTACCCTCCAAACTCTTCTCTGGAGACGGCGCTCGACGCCTCCTTCCTTTTGTTGCCGACGCGATCCCTTGTGAGGGGTCAGTATTTAGTTCGTCGGAGGGTTCCAAGTTTCTATTTTTGGGCGGCCTTCCTCGTCTCTTAGACCCTGGCGTGGGTTGCGGTGTGGGTTCGTCATCGCGCACATCATTCGCTGTTGTTCGCGGTCGACGCGGCGTCCTCTTGATAGGAGTTCCGGCCCTCCTCTTTGTTCCAGCACTCGGTATGGGCGTTCCGTTGGACTTGCGCGGTCGACCTCGCCTTCTCGGAGTCGCATTCGGATCAACATCTTCAACTGTGTCTCTTAACGGAACAGTGGTGGTAGTGGCGCGTTCCCGTTGTCGTATCGTAGGCATCGGACTGGGCGATTGGAAAAGTTTTCGTCGAGTCCCGTTGGCGCCAGCGTTTGGGAGCGCGCCCTCCGTCTCGACTGTAACATACAATCTCTGTGGCGCTGCGTTGTCGCCAACCTCAAGCTCGAAGGTCTGTTTTCGAGGAGAGCTTTCTCTTGAGACCAAGCGGTCGGATAGAATACTCCGGGTAACGCTCCTTGGCGCGCGGCTTACTGAGGAAGGCATCATAACAACATCGGTCGCAGTGTCGCCAAGCGGATCAGGTGACGACATAATATCCGCGCTCGGCGTCGTGATGTCGGAGTAACTGTGCCAGCGGATGGCGTAGGGTTCGGTTTTGGCACCTTTCCGGCGGCGGGACATTGACATGCGCTGAGGGTGTGATGTAGGTACGGTGGGACATGGAATGCGCACGTCGCCAGGAGCACATTACCGTTGTGTGCGCAAGGATCTGGGGGGCAAAAGGAATACCTTTGTTTACTTAGGACTGCTTGAGGACTAGCGGCGGGCAGGTCCGCAACTTCTGTTTCTCCATCATTCCGATGGCGACTTGAAAATGGGTCATAGCTGAGATACGTACCACAATGAGTGTTGGGTGTCTGAGAAAGAGTGCCAGGCATGCAGCTTCAAAAAGAGAAGAAAATAGGGGCGAGAAAGAAAAAGAAAATAATGCCGATAAATGCCAATGAATAGAATATCATAGCAAAAATAAGCATCAGTTCCACAGCATGTGCAAGTATGCACATGAACCTTTCCGGTCAATCGTGACTGATCGCTCGCAGTAAGCTCAGCGGCTACAACAGCTATCAGTGCCGGTGAGCTTGTTCCCTCGGCTTATTTGCGCAGGTGCCCGTCTGGCCTCAGGCTCCGAAGGCTCCCGTGCCGCGTTCGCTGAACTGGTGCTGCTCGCTCTCACTTGCCCTGTTTTGGTTACAGATGCACATCCTGCACCTCTGAAATCTGGGGCGGCTGGCGCCAATAGGCCGGTAAATCGCTTACCCCCGCTAGATCACATGTGGGCAAGAGCTAGCATGCGAAAGGGTGACTTCATTACCAGCCGAGAAGGGCAGTCAGGGCGCATTCACTTCGGCATCGGAATCTGGGTCCGCGACCTCGGCTCTTTGCTGCGGCGTCCGTGACAGTGCACTACACATCTCAGATGAACCCAAACGTGGGACTAGAAATATCTACCTAGGTTCCCCTAGCTTCAAAGACCCCGCGATCGTTCCTTCCCGGGTTTTCCCATTTTGATCTTTCCTTCCTTGCGTTGTTGCTTTTTTGCATATTTCAGACAATCCTACCGGACCCCTCCCCTTCCCTTCGCCTTGCACATCGTTCCGACATCATCATCCATCATGGCCGCCAAAGTTCCCATCCCCCAGAATGACAATGTCGCACACGCCCTCGCTGGCGCCGGTGGTGGCATCCTGTCCATGATTCTGACGTACGAGTCGCCTCATTGATCCTCGGCCGCCATCGCATTGACACAGCTTCCAGATACCCACTCATCACCCTGTCCACACGCGCCCAGGTCGAGTCCAAGAAGGCCGAGAGCAAATTCATCGAAGCCGTCCAGAAGATTGTCGCCCGCGAAGGCGTCTCGGGTCTTTACTCCGGCATCAACTCGGCCCTCTTCGGCATCAGCGTCACCAATTTCGTCTACTATTACTGGTACGAGTGGACCCGCGCATTCTTCGAGAAGGCGGCTGTCCAAGCCGGACGCGCCAACAAGAAGCTTACCACGGTCGAGTCCATGATCGCCGGCGCAATCGCTGGGTCCGCAACAGTCATCATCACCAACCCCATCTGGGTTGTCAACACCCGAATCACCACCCGCAAGCAGGACAAGGAGCCCGATGTCGAGGCTGGTGAGGTCGCCAAGCCCACCAAGGCCCCGGGCACCTTCGGCACTCTGATGTCGCTCCTCAAGAACGAAGGTCCTCAGGCCCTTTTTGCTGGTGTCATTCCAGCCCTTGTTCTTGTCATCAACCCCATTCTTCAGTACACTCTGTTCGAGCAGATGAAGAATACGGTTGAGAAGAAGCGCAAGGTGACACCCACCATCGCCTTCTTCTTGGGCGCTCTGGGCAAGCTTTTTGCTACCTCGGTGACCTACCCATACATCACCGTCAAGAGCCAGATGCATGTCCAGACGGACAGCAACAAGAAGGAAGGCATGTTCAAGGCTCTGTCTCGGGTTGTCCGAGAGGAGGGATATGGCGGCCTTTACAAGGGTAGGTTTATCGTACTTCCACCGCTCCCACTAATCATGTGCTTACATACTTGCAGGTATCGGTCCCAAGGTTACACAGAGCGTGCTGACTGCTGCATTGCTCTTTGCCTTCAAGGATGCTCTCTATGAACAGACCGTGAGGCTCAGGTCACGCGGTATTCGCAAGGCTGTTGCTTAGATTGCCCAACATGGTCTGGCCGCCTTGGCCCTTTGACAAGTACATAGACGCGGTATGGGAGGCCACCGCGCGTTCCAGTACCAAGTCGTGGCAGACCCATTTCTGTCAATACACGAACAAGACACAGCTTACAGGTGGATCTCAGGGTTGGTAAATGGCATTAAGCGCCAGCTACAGTCTCGGGACGCGGGACGGGATGATATAGAGCATTGCCGGGGGAGGACTTGTCATTTGGATACCCAAATGTCTATTGCTATTTGTATGCAGATTATGAACACACTCTATGTTTGACCTTGACAGTCATCCAATTTCTCGCCGCCTCTACGAGACAGGGAGAATCTTGGGAACGACCCACCAGTGATGGTAACACTTATCCGGGGTTGGTACCTCGGCCTCAATTTTCAGCTCTCCCGTTGTCTGTGATTTTTGCAGAGCCTTTTGCACAGCAGTAATGGCAATCCCCGTTGCGATGCATGACTTGAGTGCATCCTTCGTCGATGCCAACCAACGGTCATGCGAGCCAACAGAGAAGGCATCCTCTGCTGCAAATTTGCTGCTGAAGTTCTCGAGGCCCTTTCTAGCCCCCGCCAGAGCTTTAGTTGCATAGATCAGTATCTCTAGCGTAGAAATATCCGGCTGGGCTGTTCCGGCAGTAAACTCTTGGAAAGTGGGCAAGGTCGGCAGGCCGATGGGTGCAAATGGCCGCATGCGTAATTCGTAGCGAAGTTCGTCATTGCTGTAAGGCCGTGGAGGTGCCTTGACGAGCCCGATTCGGGCGAGGACGGTATAGAGGCAAGAGAGGGCGTCCGACAGCTCCCAAGTCACTGCGGCCTCCAAAAGCTGCAGCCGGGTGAATGCCAGCGATCGCTCCAGCTGCCGGTCCACTGCAGGGTCCCGGACCTGGAATGAGCCACGCGACTCCTCCACTCTGCGCACAATAAAGGTCTTGATCCTTTCCATGTGCTGGACTCTCCACTTGGCCAGGTAGTTCAGATACCAGTACATGCCTGCATACTCATCCACCTGGTAGACCTCGAGCTCAAAGCCCAGCTGCACAATCCACTCCATCAGCCGCAACTTGTAGAGATAGGTCCAGGAAGACAAGGGAAGCGAGTAGGATTCAATCGGTGTGCCCGCGGCCGATGCTTGCACCACTGGGCGCTCGCTGATCTTGGCCTGGATGAGTTGGTCGATTTCCTCTGCATCGACCTGCAAGCCCTCCCAGTCGCGGATGATGTGGCAAAGCGTGCGCCGGACACGACAGCGGTTCTGGCAAAAGGTGCGCAACACGTCCAGAAACGGCTGCGCGGCCCTCTGTCTGAATAATTCCATCTGCTGAGACATGATGAAGCGTGGGTCGTGGACGGCTTCGATTTCGTCGTTGGCGCGATCCAGTCTAGGGTTAGCGGGCATGGCTACAATGGAAAAGTCGTCGTCCATGACTTGGCGGATGCTCATGGTGCCCAGGATTTCCATCTCGTTGAAGAGAAACGTCTGCAGGAGCGTGCGCACAAAGACCAGAGGCTGAGGTTTCTTTGCTTGGAAGCTGCACACAAAGTTCTGGTGCTGTTTTAGCACATCCATCCGACTTGCTCAAACGGTCGGGTCACATACCTGAAGACACTGCGCGTCTCTGTAGTCGAGGACATCTATCAACTCCGAGCCGTCCTGGAAAAGCCTCGACAAATGACTAAACCCTTCATCAAACTCAATCTGGACGATGGGTCTCGGGGGCATGGTGCTTGCAAGTTTTCTTTGCAGCTTTGCGCTGAACGCCTCGTCCACCGCCGTTCCCAGCTGGTGAGTCGCTTTGATGTCGGGAAGCAGAGCCACTGCCTCCTTCCAGGGCCTCCTTGCGACCTCTGGCTCCTTCATTTGCTCAGGACACTGGGCGGCGATCAAGAACAAGTATCGCAGCTCCAGCCTGCGGTCAAGAGCCTTTGCCATGTCCTCGCCCAGCTCTCCACCCAGCGATGCGACCAGGCTTCGCGCCTGGAGAATGGTTTCCTGGACCGCCTCCGTGGGGATGTTTGGCAAAAGATTGCGATGATAAGTATTGGTAACAAAATCTTCCTCCTGTTGTTGCTGCTCGTCAGCGCAACTCTGCCGCGCAACGCGCGGTGTAACATACCTCGTAAAAGTGTTCTGACCGTATCCTTTCATTGACGAACCCGCAAACCTTGAGCATCCCGAGGCAGTATGCCCGCAGTACCTCAAGCATTGGGTGGCTGTCGGAATCACTTGCGTTGTCCCGGACGAATCTGGCTTGTTTGATGTTCACCGACATCGGCATCAAAAGCGATTCCACATAGACGCTTGTGAACAAGGTCTGCGAGAGTGGGTATCCCAGGTGCCAGGCCATCTAGAGACAGTCAGAAACCTCTGTATCAACTCCCTGGGTGGTCGACTAACCTCGTGACACAAGAGCTGGTCGATAATCCCGAGCACTTCTTTTGGAAGCAGAGGGCGCGAGACATCATACAACTCCTCTAGGTCTTCCTCCGACTGGACACAGCCGCTGTCCATCTTGGGGTCCATGATCTAGCGCGCTGTCAGACATGGTCATCCAGCGCTACCGAATTTCCATCACTCACCTCGAGAGCCGCAACGGACTCGAAGAGAGTAAAGAAGCCATCCTTGACGAGTTCACCCGGTTGCAAAGCTGGGCGGCGACGTTAGTCCTGAGTCAAAGGTGCCGGACAGATGAAAATCCCACTCTTGACGGCCTGCGAAAACCTTTCCGTAATGTCGATGGCAATCACGCCCGCTTCCTTGGAATCCGTCAGAGGCGGAGGGGGCGGCGGCGGAGTATCGACCTCTTGGCCGAGGGACAATCTCGCGATTTCTACCTCGTCAGTGAGACTTTGGCCGGCATGGCAGAGGGAGGAGTTTTGCGAGCGACCCACCATCCGGGACCCCGAAACCGAAGTCGGCCATATCTCAAACGTCGGGAGCAACGCTGCACCGCATCCAGGCGTTGAAAAAGAACGTTGCAGGCGCGGATATGGCGAGAGTATGGGGATTTTTACGGGGTGCGATGGCGGTGGTTCTGTGCTCTGCTGCCTTAGTCGACAGTCAGACAAGGTCCCCGATTGATTCGGGTCACCATTTACACGCGGCGATGGGAAATTTTTAATCATGCAACAGGGGCGGTTTCGCCAGTAAAACTATCACAATGGTTTCCGCGATATTTTTGCAGGGTTCCTCAAGCCCTGGATTAAGAGATAGTCGCTCGAGGTCGGGCGCCCGCGCTGGTGTGACGGCGAAAGGGAAGCCAGCGCGCCCCAGAGTTCGGCTGTAGTCGGGTCGGAAAAGTAGTCATTGGTGCCCCGTATCTACGAGGCTGCGGCAACCAAAAAACCACGACTGGCGCGGGAGAGGTCAATTCGCTCTACGAGATAGCAACAGCATTCACGACGGTTGGGCAGTGCACAATTCTTCAAGTGTCTTCCTGATAGACTGGTACAATTCGTAACAATCAAGTTTTTTTATGATACAGTAGCACTGGTTTCATGCGGCCGGGTGCCTCACAAGCACGGTGCCTTCCATCATTTCGAGCCGAGCAAGCCGTTCGAAGGGGGGGGTTCACGCTCCCATTATCCACGAGCAATCATCTCCAGGTCGTCCGTTTAAGAAGAGGCGGTGGTGGTGGAAATGGTCTTGGGCTCGCCGGGCTTGCCGTTCTGTTGAGGTATTATCCGTCAGTTCCTGCTGCCATGAAGCTTTGGCAGAATCGTCAATGGCTCACCTCCCATTTGGCGAATCGGAGTTCCATCTCGCCACGTCGCTCAGCGGCAATGCGCTGCTCCTCCTTGAGGCTTCGGCGGACAACACGGGCGGCAACGGCCAGGTAGCGGTTGTAGCTATTCGGGAGTCTGGGTCAGCTCTTCGGCTCGAAAGAGGTCGATCGGGACAGCCACCGCGGGCACGAGCCCAATTGTCGAATTGGCTGGTCGGGGGGTTCAATTAACGTACGTAAGGCCAGCGGCTTTCCACGCAGCAGTCATTTTGGCGGTGTTGAGGCGGATGGATTGGGAGGAATGGGCAATTGAAGGTGATGATGGCTGAATCTTTGCTCCGAATTACCGGACAACGACCGGCAGAGCTATGAAGTTTTGCCTGAGGCACCAAGCACCATTATTGCTCCAGCCACTGGACATACCCGCCACAGAATGTGGCTGGTGATTAATGTCACGTGGAACCGCTGACCGTTTGAGTGACCATCCCGCCCGCAATCCACTCTGTCTGGTAGCCGGCTCGACGCTAGCGTAATTCTAATATTTGCGGCTGCGAAATGATACAGGGGAGGCCAATTACAGATCTCGCTGGCGGGCTGAAAGCCAAGTGTACCTCTGCAATAGGCAAATCCTAGTGGCGTTAGTGGTACCTTATCAATATGCCATACGAAGGCCGCAGGATGGCGTTTTCATGCCTAAAGGCTTTGTCACTCCTCGCACCCCTACCTTATCTTGTTGCTTATTTCCACCTCTATTTGCTTCTCTTTTTCTACTTTCCTTCTGGTCCTATCCATTCGCGAGTGAATATTTTTTTCGTGTTTTTCATCTTCGTCCCCTCGCCAATCGCGAAGCCATGGCCTCGATTCACCTAGGGCGCCGGCAACGGCCGCAAGAATTTTTTCTTCCTGATGGCAAAAAAGTCATTGCTACCTTGCCCGAGGATCTGGAGGACTTGAGACGCAAGCACGGAAACCAGCACGGAGTCCAGGTTGAAATTGTCGTTCACGGGTCGCCCGAGCATACGGAACGGCTCGAACAGGCCCGCAGCCACCACGAGCAAAGGCGTACCCGGCTTCGCGAAAAACACGGTCCGGCCTTTGACGAGTGGGAGGATGTTCACACCCAGCTCAACCATGTGAATTCACAAATCGAGCGCCTGGAAGCCAGCACGTCAGCGCTGGACGCCAATTTTGACAAATTTGGGTATGGCGCCTATCTCCGAACCTACAGCGATGAAGAAGAGAAGCATGGGGCGGCCAATTCCGCGTCGTCTATTTCCGACTCCGTCTCTATGTCGTCAAGCGCCCGATCTGGACCGCGCTATGGGGAAACTATCAAGCTATTTAAGCGACCGATCATTAAGCAATGGTTTCACAAAGGGCTATTGTGGCGTTCGTCGGAAGCTTCAGAGATTCGGTCGATGGAGCTGTTCTTTGATCTGCTTTACGTCGGCATCATTCACGTCAATGGCGAACATCTCTGGGCAGAGCCTACGGGATATGAATTGCTTCGCTACGCCGTTACCTTTATCATGTCTTGGAAGCTTTGGTCCGATCTTACTTTGCTCCTGAGTTGGTATTACACAGATGATGTATTGAGCCGATTGGAAATGCTTTTCGAGATTGCTTGTTTACTAGGGTAAGACACAGACTACTAAACGTAACCATATTACTGACTGTGTTAGATTTACAACCAACATGACGTATTCCTTTTACAAAGACAGCCATCACAACACGTACACTATGCTGGTGTCGTTCTATCTTGCAGCACGTCTCAAAGGCGTAGTTCGTTCCATTAGCAGCGCCTACTTCTTGCCGATGATTCGGGGAGTCATGATTTGTGAGTGCGTCAATATTCTGATTCCATCGGCCATTTGGATCGCCAGCATTCATGTCAGTATGCCGAACCGTCTCGCCCTCATATGGGTTGCAATCGCTTTGGACCTCTGGGGGCAGTCCATCCAAATTGGTGTATACCGTTACGCGGCAGGAGGGAAGACTCGAGTGGCAAAATACATTTCATCATTCTTTGAGTTTTACCCGGCAGTCAACATTGAGCACAGAGTCGAGAGGACAAACGCCTTTGTTTCCCTTGTGTTTGGGTACTCTGTAATGGGAGTCATGTTTCAAAGCTATGGTGGCACTGTAAACGGATTTTTGGGCAAAGCAGTTCTGGGGCTCACACAAGCTTTCCTCTTCAACCATATTTATTTTGACACTGATTCTATTGATGTTCATGCGATACGACGATCGGTACCATCTGGTAAGCGGTGCTGAAACATCCGATTTGTGCTGTCACTGACGTTGAACAGCCGTCGTGTGGGGCTACGCTCATCTGCCATTCATCATGGGTTACATTCTTGCATCGGCAGGGTTAAGCAAGCTCATATTTATCACGGATTCGCCCAACACAAACCCGGAGGAATTGTCTGAGCATTATTCCGAGCGCACTGAGCCCGAGATCCCCAACGGCATTCGATTCTTCTACTGCCATGGACTTGCAATTGCCCTTTTCTTCATGGGGGTCATTTCTTACTGCCACCAACACCGCATTCCCACAACTATGCGCTGGAGCAAGACAACCCGCCTGGTGTTTCGTTTTGCGGTGTGTCTCATCTTGTTTCTGCTCCCGCTGGCCAAGAGCCTCAGTTCGCTGCACCTCATTTCCATCACGCTCGGCCTGGTCGCCAGCGTTCTCTTTGTTGAGTTGTTTGGCAAATCATGCCGCGACGACCCCTTTATCGGGGAGAAGAAGGGCCGTTCCGTGCGGTACTTCTGCAAAGCCAGCAAGAAGGACCTGGAGCAATCAAGCCTGCCCGGGCAATCTGAGAAGGCTGAGCGCCGCAGCGTCGAGGTCATGAAACTCGGCGACAGGGACAAGACTGGTGCGCTGGAGATTCAGGACTGAAAACAGAATGGGAGATATTCGGTAGAGTGGGCAACCAGGAGAGGATGCACGACGAGTTTGGACACCCAAAGTATGAGGAATTCGAGGCCGAAGTGCTGGCGCAAATATACTCGCAAAACTAATTTGTCCAAATGATATCACTTATGGTGTTTAATAGCTAGACGGACTCTTGGTTTCAATATTTTTTCGCATTCATTATTGAGCTGGATTGGATGGTTACGTGGGCGATGGAAACAAGTTCAGGAACATGACGTGGCAAACGTCGTAATGGTCTATATTGTATAAAATAAGCAACAGCAACAGCAACATATTGGGTATAAATTTTGTTTCAGTTTTCTCTCATGTCGTCGTCCACAACAAAAAGAAACAATCTCACGGGCCGCCCCCCGATGCACCAGCCATAAGCACCAAGGTCTGGTGGAAGCGGCGGCGGTCAACCTCCTTCTTCAGCAGCGAGACGCAGCTCGCGACCAGCAGGAGCTCGACCTGGTCCAGCTCGCCCTTTGCGCCGGCCCACTCGCGCAGGTCCAGCATCAGCCTCCCGCCGTTGCCGGCCGTGGACCTCCGGGTGCCCTCGGTGCGCAGGCCGCCGCTCCGGACGAGCTGGCCGACCTTGCGCCGGCGCACCTCGGTCTTGCCGCCGGCCAGCGAGACGGTCGTGGTGCGGTCCAGCACCAGCAGGCTGTCGACGCCGGGCCCCTCGGCGCGGCGCTCGGCGCGCGTGCTGTAGCGCCACTCAAAGGAGCCAAAGGGCGTGCGCATGACGATGGCGCGCGTGAAGGCGCCCTTGCAGTCGAGCACAATCTCCTCCTCGGCGCTGCTGCTGCTGCTGTTGTTGTCTCGGCCCTCCGCATCCTCGCAGCCGCGAGCGCCGGCAGCGGCTTGGCTCAGGAGCTTGATCTTGGGCGGGCGGTTGGGCCCGCAGCGGTACGTGGTCGTGCAGAGCGGCGCGCAGTCGGCGTCGTCGGCGCGGGCGAGGAAGCACGAGCCCGAGTTGCGCGCGGGCCGGATCGAGACGTACTCGGCCTTGTCGAGCTCCCCCGCGGGTCCGACGTTGAAGATGTAGATTGGATCCGGCCGCGGGGGGATGGGAAGCGCGATGAGTGGGTGGCCCCGGGACTCGATCTGGAGGCACCTTGTGGCGTGGAAACCCGCCGATGACGATGATGATGATGATGATGAAGAGCCAGCCTCGTCCTCGCACACGGTGCTGTACCGGGGCAGCGAGTCCGCCGAGGACGAGGGTCCCATCTGGCTGAGCTCGTGGGCCTCTGCATCTTCATAGTTTGGGGGCAGCGAAACTTCTCCGATGGAGCGGCGGTGGAGGTACGACGCTGGGGCCGTAACGGTCTCGACCGAAGTAGACATGATGAAAGGTCGTGGTGGTCGTTGTTGTGATGTTTTGTGATGCAAGCGTTTATATATAAAAGAATAACCAGTGCTGTATGTGTGTGTGTGTGTGTGTGTGTGTGTGTTTTAAAAGAGGTGAATTCTTTGCTAATTTCTTGCCTGTTTTAAAATGCTCTGGAACCTCTTCAAACATGTTCAAGACGCGCGCAGTTATATATCCAATATGCCATCCCCCTCAACCGCCTCGCTGGAAGCCCAAAGTGTGGCTCAGGTGCAGAGGCGGGCGCGCATCGTATTTCGGGTTGCCGTCAAGCGAGAACCCCTGGTCTCAGCCCTGTGGCGGCGAACAAGGCCAAGTGATTGGCCATGGCCGGATCAGGTCTCCACAGGTGCTCGATACGAGGAATGCGAGATCGAGGCCCGGCCAATCAGTGCGGAGCAGATAAGCTTCTGGACGGGGACCAGGTCCCCACACCCTGTTCAGCCCCCAGCCCTGGTGAAGCATTTGGGACAATAAAGGTAATGGCGCAGCGACGCAGCGACGCCAGAGGCCCGTTGGAAATGCCGTAGACTATTCTCCCTTTGGGCATGATTCTGCGAGATGCATGCGTCTCGTGTGCTTCTTCATGCCGGTGACATGGTCCCGCTGAGAGCCTTGGTGTCAGGAAGAAGAGTATCGAGGTTGGGCGAGCATGTTGCCGCTCCCAGGCCACGCCAAAGGCGACAATCACATGGAGAGGGTCACGGCCTCTTTCGATGAAACCATGCGCCACATATCACAGTTCTTACTTTGATGGCAGGTCGTCATAAGATGTGGTTCAATTATGTTCGATCATGATACTTTCGAGTAGAACATGACGTAAACTTGTGCATATCATTTTCCCCCAGACCCAACCAGCCCAACGCCATGCTTGAAAAGCGTACACTGCTATCGCTGTCTCAAAAATCCACGCAAAACTCTCTCATATCTAAACACTCATGGTCAAACTACCAGTGCTCGGTTCAACTCTACATGGTCTTTCCGAAAAATGAAATGTCCCGGGTCAGCTGCTCTTCTACCCACATGGGCCACTGGTTAAAGAGTTGGTGCTCGTAGTCAATCTGTGAATTTGTGTACTTGAGCCACCGCTGGAATCCAGGGTCAATATCCGCTCCCTGTTGGGAACTGTCTGGTGCCTTGGACCGCGCACGCTGTTCTTGCTGAGTGATAAATGTCATGATCTCGTTGATGGAGATCCAGTGCGAGTGCAGTAGCAGCATGACCTGGTTCTTGTAGTTGGTAAGCTCGTGAAATTCGTTGTGGGGTAGGAGCATCCACCAGCCGTAGTGCTTGGTGTATGATTTGTATGCTTCGTCAAGTTAGCACCAGTCCCAGTTCTTGACGCTGATAAAAACCTTACCATCCCAGGAGTTGACGTAAAGCTTCTCTACAATTTCAACCAACATTCTGTGATAATCAATCTCGATCTGCTCCAGGCACAGTGGTTTCAAATTGTTCAAAGCTTCCATGGCGCCGTCCGTCCACTGCCTTTGGATGAGGGGAAGGTTCCCCATCAGAGGCTCGAGGATGTTGTCTTGTTCTTCCTCCATCATGTTTCCGAATATTGGTTTGATTTTACGGAACATCATTTGAATTCCAACAATCATTATTCCCCTAATGAACGTCATGTACTCAGCTAAGCCATCACCAAGGCTGACTGACTGGAACGTCAAGGCGTAACATGTTGCAACCATGGCATTGGCCTCTTCGTATGAAAGCGTTGTCTTTGAGGTTTCAGCTAGTCGTTTTTTGATAGCCTTGATAGCTTTGACACGATGGCCCATGGCGGATGGAATCACACTGGCGTCTGATGCGATCAACTGGGAGGCTGAAAATCCAAGGATGGCGTGCATGAGGAACTCGTGCTGCGAGAGTCAGCCAGTGCACTCGACAAGCTTGTCATACAGACGACTAATTATACATACGTTGTGCGCAATGCATGGGATTTCGTGCGTCCATATTTCTTCTTGCTTCAGCGGATGGTGGGGGTAGCATTGTGTCAGGAAATGCTGAAAGAAGCGCATGTCCTGCAAGGTGAAGAGAAGTTGCTGGTGAGGCTGGAGCATTGTGAGTAAGTTGATCCACCAGATACGGCGACCATGAGCATACCTGATGCGTAATTTGAGGAGGAGCCGGATACTCGCACTTCAGACCAGTCTTCACGCAGTGCCCGCAAGAAGGGCGTGTCTCTTGACACTGGCGCAGGTTTAGCTCATCTCGCGCAGCAAATACATCGGGTCAAATACCTTGATGCGCCGCCTCTTGCAGTTGTAGCATCCTCTTCGGCTTTTGGTATGGCCTCTCCGCTCCAGCCTCTGCTTCTGCACGGGCTGGCGCCGCACAACCTGCGTGCTGGCATTCGATGTGCTTCGGTTATCTGAGCTTGGCGGGGTTGCTTTGCCAGAGTCGTCAGAGAAGCCTCCCCCGCCTATCACGTTGCCCTGAGCGCTCTCGCCAAATCCAATGTCTTCGCCCTGCAGAAACGCGCCATAGTCGAAGTCGCCCGGGTCGGTAAAGGACATCAAGTCCGTCGGGAACTGCTGGTTGAGATCCATGCCTCAGAGGGGGTCGCTGCTTTCCGAACGCGAGGGTTTGTTCCAAAAAGTACAGCTTATTGAGGCCGCTAGCTCTCGTGACGGAGCTATGACGGGGTTTCAAGTATTATCTGGAATGCGGGGTGGATTCTCCGGTTTGAAGCTCAGCCGAGACGCGTCGTCTTGGTGCGCAGGCAAGCAACTCTGGAATAAGTGCAAGATCAAGATTTGGCGAAATTGCAGACGTTGAGAAACGAGGGGAGCATATGTGCCATGCATCATGGCCAAGATGACGGATGCACGAATCAGAGGCCGACTTCATCACGTGTAGGCGACGGCGTCGACGATCCCGCCATGAGTGTCTTCTTGGCAGCCTGGCAGCCTGAGACTCTCCCGTTTTCCCCCTAGTGGACGGATGCTCAGCCGCGAGAGAATGACAGCCGGTGCAGCGAATGCTCTCCCTCTGTGGCGGTGCGCAGCCATCAGGAACCCGTGGGCGGGTCATCAATCCACCGTCTCTCGCACCATCATTCCCTTTGTGGCTGCTGAATCCCTGCACAAGCAAATGACATCACAAGCCATCTCCCGCACCAGAGGAGCCGGCAGATGCTCTTCCGTCTGCCAACCTTAATACAGCCAGTCGAATATGACGCCCATTTGCCGTTTCACTCCCATTGAGTGCCTAGCTCCGAGCAGTTTCAGCCCATAGCTTCGAGTGGCTGCAGCAAACGCTACACGACCGAGACCAATGAGAAGAAATGCATGTCATCGCTTGTGACAGCGTCATATGTTGCCCAACCTATCTGCCACTCAGCGAGAGATTTATCTTGCTGCCTTGTCTCTAGCATTTGTGGCTGAGCCTGGCTGGTGCATCCTTAATGGTGGTTGCCTAGAACTCATCAAACAGCGAGTAATTTGTCTCAGATATTGCAAAGGCCGCGCTGAATTCCCCCTCTTGCACGCTACTTTGCCGCTACTTTACCTTTGTTCACCATGACGAAATTTTGTTGCAGGTGGGTATCAATTTTTACTTGAAACACTCAGATGAGCCCCGAGCAGTGGAACAACTGCAGCCCATATCCGCCCTGGTGGAATCGGGTGTTTTTTGGGGGGGCTTCGGCCCGCTTTCTGAATCAGATCTCATTGACCCCTGACGAAACGGTGACATTTTGACTCTCGTTTTGGTTCATCCCGTCTTGAGCTTAACTCCACGTTTCTCTAGGTCATAGCATAGGCTTTGTATGTTGATCCCACGGCAGTACATATGGGGCTCCTCTCCTGTAACTAAGTAGCAGCTAGAGTGGGATTCTTCTAAAATTTATTGTTCGCTCATCGTTCCAGGTAATGTCCAGTGAGCTCATGCGAATCGCCCAACTTTGGATATATGAAATCAGTCCGTCTTGGGTGCGCTAAGGGGACGAAATAAACAATCAAATGATACTCGGCACACCAACCCGAATGACCAGCGAGGCGGCACAGAGCAGTCTCAAGGGTGGACAATGTACGCAGGCAACCTTGAACCCCCCTTTCTCACCAAAAAAACTTGTTGTCCAAAGAGGGTAGGCACATTGTCAAAATGAAGCTGATGTTTACCCCTACCCTATAGCACGCATGACAACGGAGCTGAACAGTGGTTTCGGGATTGCATATGCACAAGGGAAACTCTTTTGGCTCGCTACTGCATAAAAACACACCATGTAGTATTACTGTACATGATGTCCTTGCTTGGTGCTGGCCTACATGTGGTGCAACCTGGTCGGGTCGAGCTGCAGCTCATCAAGACTGGCCAGGACCGGTCAATGAGGTGAGGCGACGTAGCACTACAGTGTTGGGGTTTAGTAGCATTGTGACGTGCGTGCGCGCGCATGTCCTAAGTCTCAATTACTGATACAAATGCCATTTGATCAAAATTTGCGGTACGGATCAGCAATGTCGAAGAACAAGAACAAGAAATCCTGGAGGATAGTCGTTGCCAATTCCCCACTAAGATCAGGGTGATCAGAGTCGATCTCACATCCCCGCGACCGTTGCGCTGTTGATCATCACAAGTAATGTCCTGGCCGAGGACCCCTGAGGCAACGTCGGCTATCTGAGCTGACGCTCGGGCCGATGTTGGTTGCTATGTCCTCCGCGGGAGCCAGCAATATGCCATTGCGGCCAAATAACTGTTTATTATTATCCACAGGCTGATCCGATGCGAGCAGGTAACAATCTCCGTGAGATTGCTCGTTTATGTGCTTACTGCGTGCTAAATGCATCCGCTGTACAGATGAAACAGCCAGTAAGCCGGTAGCGGCAGGGGAGAGGTATGGAGGAAAATACGACGGCAGACAGACATGAGCGGACCTTGGTAGAGCCGGGCTTTAGGCTTTCAGCACAGTAATCAGCCATTGTGCTGTATCTATTTGACCCAATGGTGGACAAGGTAAAGTAGCACCAGGGCTGCCGTTGAGCAAGGCGCACTGCAGTTTCCGCACAAGGATCATCTCAGCAGGACGTACGTTGGCATGGCGTGGCTGCACTAACCAAGGTGATCAAAGATCAGCATGGAATTCGGGGCAACATGCGCATCTTGGAGCATCAGTGCCCTCTGGCGTTAGGCCACGATCTTCTAGTCCTGGCCCTGGTCATCGATCGCAGCTAAGCTTTGGAAAATTTCCTTGATGTGGCGGCGGGAGATAGAAAGGACGAAAGCCAGTTGGACGCGCAGATGGTGGCATGGTGGGTGGCTGCGGAAGTAATTTCGGTTACGGCCTCGACGGGCAGCTGCTAGACTTCATGGGGATTAGGTGCAAACGTGGCCCTCTCTGGCATCGTACCAGGGTATGGGAATGGCGAAAAGCCAAGACTTTGACTTACTTTTCTTTACCTTGTCAGCCGATGTAACTATCAACGTCGTTGGGAAGCCCAGGATGGCGCCATGCGATGGAATGCGTATGCATATTGAACGGTGACTTTGCTAGGGGAGGAAAGGGGAGGGGGAATAAGCCAAGATGTTGGCGTGTGGATAGGATGGGCCCAGACCCAAGGCGCAATCCTGAGCAGTATTCCAAAGTGCCATGCTGCCAAGCTCTGGAAGAGTCCGTGGAAAACTTTATGATAAAGGCGTCCACCGAGGACGTGCGCGCATACGCAAGTGGCAGCGGCTCCCGGGAGTCGGCTCTTTGGGGCTGGATCAGCCAGGAGCCGAGCTGAAGTGAGCCGAACTGAGTCGCACGCGCGGGTGTGGCGGAGCATGGCTTAATATCGCTGGTAGATTCTAGGTCGGGGGCTAGAACGGGATGAGCCCTGAGGAGAATCCCAGAGGCGGGACACTAGCTGGGCGAGTCGAAAAAAAAAGTATGCGTACGTACGACGGTACGTAAATGCGCAGGGTGCCAAGGATGCTTGGTGGGACGGGGGCCCTGATCACGACGGGATGAATACAGTCCGCTGGGACCGCTGGGACCGGGACTGGGTTGTTTTGATCTGCGTGATGGATGGATGGCTAACAGATGACTGCATTGGGATTGGGTTGCATGCTCTGTTTACCGCTAGGCAAGCGTCAGAAAACAAAAGAGGCAAGCAGAAACAAGAAGAGCAGAAATTTCAGAGACAAGAGGGAAAATGTGACAAGAGGGAAAATGCGACAAGAGGTCGGGAATACCACACACACAGCTGACGGGCTGCGGGCTCCTATTCGTCGTCGCACCTTTGTTCCTGCAGCTGTGCCTGGCGAGCCGTGCAGAGAGGGCGGGGCGTGATGCAAGGGCCCAGGGGAATTGGCGCGGGCAACGGGTTGGCCGTTTCATGTTGACGGGACGAACGCTGTGAGTGGTGAGAGCGTCGTGTTGGGAGGTTCCCAAAGTCAGGCAAAAGATACCGTAACCGCACGGCTTGCCAGTGCCGCCACGTTGACCCATGCATGTGATGGGGCGCTGTCGTCGGCCCAAGCCCTGGCTCTGGGCGCACACGGGCCCAATCGGAGGGATGCATAGCAGAGTTCGCAGTCGAGGATTCCGCCCGCCGCGCAGGCCAGAGCGTGTGCGTCTCTCTCTGCGTCTCTGCCTCTCCCTCGCTGCGCCGCGGCGCCTGCCAGCTGTCACGGAGCTGCACCTGAAGGTTAGCCGGCCCCTGGCGCAGAGGAGCACGGCGCCAACCAGCTGTCGTCAACCATGGCAAGTGCCGCAAAGTGCGTACGTATGCGCGGCAAGGGACGAGAGATGAAATTAGGTTGGAACAAAATGAAGCTTCGAGCGCTGCGTAGCTCGGCGGCATGGATGCCCTATCCACTCGGCTGTTGACAGAGTGCCGCCCCGAGCACCTTCAGGATGAGGACATTTACACTGGCAGCCAATCGAGGCCCCGAATCGCCTCGCAGCACCGACGTCCTTGGACGGGTGGCGGATGGGAGGGGCCGCTGGGTCCCAGTGCGCCGGGACCCACCCTGAGCGCCTGGAGACGACCCTCAGGCCCATCCTTGCAGCGAGCAGAGGGAACCTTGGGCTGTGGGTGCTCGTTCAAGGGGGTCCTGGTCGAGCAGCCGACTCAGACCTCGTACAACCAGTACTCGATTCAGGCGACTCCGTGAGGTACCTGCGGCCGCTGCGGACCGCCCAGAGATACCTCAGAACGGCCCGAGTCATTGGTACAGCCCATCCACGGGCCGGTTTTCTCGTTGGAACATCCTGGATCACTTAAAAACCCCCATGAATCCCCCCTCCCCCTTCATCTGCTCAACTCCAGCTTTGTTCTATTTTTTCCCTGTGCTTCGAGATTCCACTCGTCGTTTGCCCTTCCTTTTTAACGCGCAGCTACGCTGTTTGCTCCCTCTTTTTGAACGTCTTTGAAAGACATCACTCATTCGGCCGTGCCGTACTTGCAACCTGTTGTCGTCTTTGTTCGTGCTTCATACTCTTTTTTGAATCACCCTTTGCGACTTCACTTCCATTCACTCTTACACACATTACAAAGCTGCGAACCATTCATTGACCGCGCCCGTCCTTTGAGCAAGATCAAGACGAACCAACTTCACTTCGAATCCTCAACAGCAACCAACAGCAACCAAGAACACAGCCACAATGGTTTCCAACAAGATGTCCGTCCTGGCCGCCTCGGCTGCTCTCCTCGAGTCTGCCCTCGGCGCTGCCCACGGCCACCAGCACAAGCACCTCGACAAGCGTGCCTACGAGACCGACTGGGTTACTGAGGTTGTTACTGTTTGGGTTACCCCCAAGGAGGGTGAGGCCCTTCCCGCTTCCTGCACTGGTGCCAGCTCCGCTGCCGCTGGTGGTGAGTCCGCTGCCGCCTACGATACTCCTGCTGCTGCCGCCGGCACCACCATCTCAACCTCCATTGTCATTGTCCCTACCACTTCGACCTCTGCTGCCGCCTACACCGAGGCTGCCGTCTACTCGGCTCCCCAGACAACCCTGAGCACCGCCGTCAAGTCTGTTGCTCAGGCCGCTCCCGTCTCCAGCAGCAGCTCCAGCTCCAGCGTCTACCAGGCCCCTGCCTCCTCCTCTGCCAAGGCTTCCACCACCTCTTCCGCCGCCGCCGCCGCCAGCTCCAGCTCCTCCTCCACCTACACTGGCTCTGCTGGCCTGTCCCACAAGCGTGGTCTGGCTTACAACGATGCCTCCCTCGCCAACACCTTCCAGTCCAGCTGCACCAACTGTGGTTGGGGTTACAACTGGGCCTCATACGCCGACCACCTCGACTCCTCCTTGTCCTTCGTTCCTCAGCTCTGGTCCACCACCCAGGCTGATGTTTGGTCGGCTAACGCCACCGCTGCCATCAACGCCGGCTCCAAGGTCCTCTTCAGCTTCAACGAGCCCGATATCAGCGGCCAGGCCCTGATGTCCGTTTCCGACTGCGCCGCTGGCCACGTCGAGCACATGAACCCCTTCAAGGGCAAGGCCCTCATCGGTTCTCCCGCCGTCTCCAACAGTGGTGAGACCAACCAGGGTCTTGACTACCTCGAGCAGTGGATCAACACTTGCAAGGGCCTCGACGAGCCTTGCCACTACGACTTCTGCAACATCCACTGGTACTCCGCTGCCCAGTACTCCGACACCCTCTTCACCCAGCTTGAGTCGGCCTACAAGCTCTGCGGCAAGCCCATCTGGCTCACCGAGTTTGCTCCCACCGACACTGACGCCTCCACCATCAACAGCTTCCTCGAGGAAGTCATCCCCAAGCTTGAGGCTCTTGACTACCTTGAGGGTTACGCCTACTTCATGGTCAAGACCGGCTCTCTCCTCGACAGCTCTTCTGCCCTGAGCACCTTCGGTCAGACCTACGCCTCCGCCTCCGCCTAAGCAGCGCAAAGGCAAGATGGGTCTTTTCTTTTGCTGTACAACTCGCCAGGTGGTATGTAGGAGTCAGAATCTGAGGTTATTCGGTTACTGCAAAGTGGCGCACGTCGGCTCTTCACTGTACATATCTTTCGGGCATCTACGCTGCGGGCTCCTCAAGTTTAGCCTGTGTGGTGGTTTGCTTAACCTATTTTGGGGGATTTAGACTTTTCCTGTGTCAAAAAATTATACCATGAATGAAAAATTCGATTCCCAAATCCTTTGTGCTCCGTGTGTGTGACCCTTGTTTGCGCTGTGTTTTGGTGACTGAGACCCTGTGGTCCTTGTGACACAAGGCAATTAAATCCGTCTTCTCCCTGCAACGACCTAAAGTGGCGGCCATATTGCCAAGCCCTTACAGCTCTTGTTTCGGAGGGTGGTCAAGAGGGTGCCACGCGATCCGTCCAATCTCCAGCAATCTCACCTGTGTCTCGGATCCCAGCAGGGCTGAGACACTTACGAGGGGGGAGGGGAAGGGAAAGAAAGAAAAAAAAAAGCTTGGCCTGTTTATGTCTGACTCGCCTGAGAAACCTGGCCCGTGTGTCCTCTGCCCCACGTGCTTCGATGGGTAAGAGAGAATGTTTTAGTGCCAAAAAGGGTACGATTGAAACAATTCCTTGTGCGAGAGGGGGACGGACGGACAGACAAACAGGAGTGAGCGGCCTAAATGTTTCTGGCTGGCGTCTTTTTTTCTTCTCCAAACTGAGACAGGGCCTATCACGTGGGCGCGGGCCACGTGTGTAAGTCAGCCTATATACAGCGCTTGTAAGACACCACTAGACTGTTCTATGACTATCCAGCACGAGAATTGCCAAAAAAGAAAAGAAAAGAAAAGAAAGACACGCAACGGCGAAGCCTCGCCGATTCTCGCCGGCCCGAGAACTAATTCACTAGTTCCTGGAGACGCAAAAGTGGTCGAGCAGTTGGGTACTGTGTTGGAGTGTGTTCCCACCCCATGATCCGAGCAAGTGATGTCTGTACTTGCAACTAACAGCACTTTTCAACGGCATCTATTGCTGCTTTGGCCACACCAAAGTGTTTTCCTCAACAACAATCCGTGTTTCCTCCCCAAGGGGCGGTGGGTATGGTTCCCGCGAATGGGTAGGGATACGTCGTGCGGACCTTGAATCTTCCTCGCGCGTTACTTGTAGCTGGTTCGCATCATCCAAACAGAAATTCTCGCTGAATTCTCTTTTCCAGCATTTGCTGCCAGTCCGTGCTCCAGGCTGATGTCCCAGCTTTGGGTCCAGTCTGTGTTGGCAAAAACTCCCCCCTCCTGAGCTGATTCCAATCTCACCGGCACAGTATGAGCTCAGGTTTCCTCAAATAATCTCACCCCCAGCTAAAGGAATGAATAGTGTGAATATTTGAGCCATCATCATGGCTCCTTTGCCCCCAGTATCTGTAACCCCCCTGAAGCCAGCCCACTGAGCTGGGACGAGAGCTGAGTGCATGGGCGAGGAAGTCACAAACGACAACCAAGTCCCCCACCTGCCGTCCCCCCTGATCCCAAGCAAGCATATAGACAAGAATAAAAGTCCAGGTCATCACCCAATGAGTATCCCTAACAGTAGCGACGTCTGAGGTACATCTCAGTGCTAAAAACAAAGGGGTTCCTTGGCTGGAACCACATCTGAGGGCGGTCTGTACAGTGGGTTGGGTATAAGGGAGGCAGACCGGGATGTCCAGTGATGGCTCCCATTTTTTTGCCCCTTTTTTAGCCTACCAGTAGCGACATCTGAATGAAAAAAAAAAAAAAAAAAAACAGTTTCTGGGCTCCTCAATCACTCTTTATACATATATATTTGTGCACCTTGATGTCTTTGCGGGTTGAGTTTGATAGTACTATGGAAACTCTGTGGCGCGGGGCCTATCCACCAGCACACTCAGTGATGCCGGGTGGTACCCGGATGTATTTTCTGCTCCTTCCCATATTCTGTTTTGCACCAGACTGGTCGAGTGGTCTCAGGCTTCGTTCTGCTCATCCCGAATTCTTTATTGCATGCTGCGTTTCGATCTCGCCATGAGGTCATATGAAACATTGTCGTTTGCGTCTGTTGCGTGTTCTGGATGATGAGGCCTTGGCACCAAAAAGTCAAGTTTCAAAGTATGGAAAGCTTCCAGCCGATGGGAGGGGCGCATGATGAATAACTTTTATTACACCGAGGTTGCATGCAGCAGTATGCATTTGGCGCTGAGACAGTCCTCGACCAATTGCCACTCAATGTATCATCGTTCATCTCGCACAGCGTGTGTTTGTGTTTGTAGTATCACATTTCTGTTCTAGCTAGTGTATGTATATTGGGTATCCAATTGACAGTGATCCAGAAGATCCTCGTTTCAAACTCGATCGGGAATCTTGCAATAATATCCTACAGCACCCTCCTTCTCCTCCCATTACAAGTCCATTATTGACACTTCCCCCTGTTCCACGAGCACTGATAGCTCTCCGGTGCACCTCCCTCCAAACGGCTTGGTGGAGCGAGCTCTGCGTATAAATAAATAATCAAAGATTGACAAACGAAGGAAAAGAATAAATAAACACCTGCGACAAGGAAACGCCCCGGCCGCCCCAACTCCATTTTCTATTCCCCACAGCGCTGGGAAATACAAGAACTCCGCGTACTCAAAACCCACAAGGCAAAAGACGTCGCACGTTAAAGGTATGGAGATCACGGCATGTGCTCAGAGGCCAAGCCATCTCATCAGTTTCGGCCGCTCTGAGGGCCCTTTCCAGCAGTGATGCGTGTTCGTGGCGGCTCAGGTCCGTCGTGGCGGCCGTTTACTCCGTAACTCGTGGGACGGGGAGGGTAGCCGTATGTCAGGTCGTCGTCGGAATCCATCGCCTTGCTGTCGGGGTCGTGTCCGAAACCGCTGGTGGGTCGGCTTTGCCGGTGAATGGTGGTGGTGACAACGACAGCTCCACCGGCGCCTGTGCTAGAAACCTTGGCCATGTCGATGTCGCGTCCATCGTCGGATGATTGTGCGGTAGCAGTAGCGACAAGAGAGACCTCAGCATCGGTGCCTTGAGGAGAGGGAGGTGCAGGTGGCATACTCTTCATCTGGTGACCACCTGAGGCCATGGGATCTCGGATCACTCGGTTGTTGTCGTTGTAGTTGTGGTTGGTGCCGCTCTGGCTGGTACCGGACCCAGCATTATCCTTGGAGGTAACCCATTGGATAACCAGTGCGGAGAAGAGGACTACGTGAAAGTGTTAGACGCAATGCGGAGGGGTAAGGGATGTGCAAGTACGAACCATCAGAGTTACAACACATGAGGCAAACCCAGCCGGGCTCACCGTTCAGGGCCATGAGGACAGTGAGGTTACTAGCGATTGTTAGTGTGCCTAGTTCGTCACGTTGCCACACTCTTGGGTTCATACACAACACTGCTGATCAGGGTGCAGCAGGATCCAATAAAGGTGCGGAATGCGACGCTTCGGAGGCGCACGTTGGCAGCGCTCTGGGGCATGTTCTTGAACGAGTACAGATCTGGCGAACAGTTAGGTGGTTTTTTCTTATTACCAAGGCGAGAGCGGCTTACTCCTCAAGGGGATGAGGAAGAGAATGGTAAGGTAGATGTTGACAACAGCATCGAAGGAAATGAGAGGAATCATGGAAATGCTCTGCATGCCGATAATGCAAACACCGTTCTCGTTGATCTTAGCAATACGGCTGCCATTTTTGTTAGCTGAGAGTATTCGGGCTTTCATGAGCGGAAGTCGTACAAGATGAAGTTGAGCACAGCGACAACACAGTAGATTCCAAGCATGCCAAATGAATTGAAGCAGTAGAGCTTGGATTGAAGTCGACCCCGTCCGTTGCTTCGGATAATGTGCTGTTGTTGGTTAGAGAGCATGAGCAGAACGGGGCTGGAGCGCAACATACAGCTTTCTCAACCAGGAAGAAGTAAATCATCTGGGCATGGGTTAGCCGATGAACTCTGAAGATCCCTTCAGGAGACATACGATCTTGGTCGTCAGGTAGCAAACCAGGCAGAGCAGGATGCCGCCGTGACACAGCGTGTAACTCGAGTTTAGACCCCAGATTTGCTGCAAAAGCGTAGTGACAATGACAAATGCAAACGAGTCGATGTAGATTGCGAGGGTAACTGTAAGGCGTTTAGTTTCCCGGAGATGACCAACTCCCTATTGAAGAGGGATCAACTTACGCCAGACAACGGCAGGCAAATTGGACCACACTCTGATGGCCGAGATTCTTTGGTCTATCGGGGTTAGGTTAGCAAATTGCACTTGAATTTTCAAGTCAATCTGGGCGAGGAATTCGAAAGCCGTTTGAGATTTACTGACATAGACAAATGGAAAGGACCGAGATGGAGGCCATGGCCACAATTAGACCCATGACATCGCCGCCGATGGGGACACGAGCACCCGGAACTGTGTGGGTGATATCGCGATCGTCAAAGTCGAACATGATGGAAGGAGCCATGGTGAATTTTTTGGAGGATGGCAGCCTGCGGATGCGTGTCGAATTGTATGTCGAATCAGACTGGATGGGCGAAAATTCTATTGCCCGTAGTCGCACACACGATTAAAAAAAGAGGACAGGGGCACCCAGGCGGGATGGCCGGTATTAATAAAGAGAGGGCAACGAAACGGAGTGTGGGGAGCGATGGCAGACTTTGAGTCAGTCCCAGGAGACTTTCGGGACAGACCGCAATCGAGACACCGTCAGAGGGGTGTGTGAGTTTGAGTGCAAGCAAGGCACAGAAACGCTGTCAGAGAGCAGGAAGCCCGGCTTGCGACGAAGGGGCGTGTTGAGTGGGTAAGGGAGAGGTCAAGGCGACGGCACCGGAGAGGCTAAGACCGCGGGCCACGCGAACTAGAGGCCGACAGAGAGCAGTCTGTGTGCTTTTTGAGCCCTCTTCCGGGGAGGAGGCGGGTGTGCGTCTGTGTGTAGTCTCGACGACGGCCTAGCGAAACGGGCGGCTTGGTTGGCTATGGAGCTGAGCAGAGCCCAAACCTCAATGAGTGCTCGTTGTAAGAAAGTCTTCTTTGTTTTTTTCATAAGAGAGTTGTTGGTTGGCGCGGTATCCACCTTCTTGTGGTTGAAGTAAATAGTAATGAGGGGGGGGGGGTAGTAGAGTGAGAGACAGGAATGAGAAATGAAAAAAGATGTGCGAGAAGGCGAAAAGAGGTACAAAAGATGCGATCTGGGGCACAAGTCTTGGTTGGGTATGGGTCCCTGTGTGGGAATTTCGCAATTACGATAGAGTTGGCCGTGGCGCGTAGATGTGCTCCGGGATGAGCTTGGTACCAATGCAAATCGTACGTGGACGCGGTCCCGTCTTGCCTTAGCACAGCTTGGCCCGGGGTCCAGGTCCAGCCTCCAAGCCTAGGTGAGGTCGTCTTGCGTCTAGTACGAACAACGTTTGGACCCGTCGTTGTTAGATCTGGCCCTTTGAGGGTGCTTCTGATGCGCGTGGCGGCAGCTGGAATGAACAGGCTGCAGTAACCACAACGCAGGCACGCCCGTCTTTTTGTACGTGTGGGTGTGAGTGACCCTTTCTGGTTTCTGACAGCGTTGTGCCTCTATATTTCTTTTTCCTTAGCCCTTTCGCTCTGGAGCGGGCCTGTGGTATTGGTGGCTGACGGGGGGCGAGGGGGAGGATGAGCCGAATTAGGTATTGGGTATATCTGCGTGTGAGGCTATACCCAAGCTGCGAGAGATGGTGCAACAGCGGTGCCTTCTCTCTGTACTTTCTGACGTTCTGCGACAGACCAAGGCGTTCACACCAAGCGCAAGCCTATATGCAGTATTTCGGTGTCGTCGGTCGGAAGCCAGCTGCCTCTGCAATAGCGTCTGCTCACGGACGTCACGATGCTCGTCCTGCTTCTGTGGCTATCGTGGCGCTCGTCTATTTTCTATGGGAGGAATATTCCGCAGAGCTTAGCTGGTACGCAGCTAGATGTGTAAAGGGCAAAAGATCAAAGCGTAGTGGCTGCGTGCCGAGAAAGCCAAGATACGATTGCACCCTGCTGGCAAGGTACCCCGCCGAGAGAGAGAGAGTGAAGAGAGAGTGTGTGGACCGTCGTCTTTTTGCCCAGCGATCCGGTGTGGGAATTGATTGATAGTAAATGGCGAGATAGCAATCTTGTTAGGAACAGTATCAGTGTCGGGCACAGATCCCGATCACCATCATGACAGCGGAGACTAGCTGCTGTTATATCATTTGGACCACCATACACCATTGACCAAATCTCAAATCGTCACTGGTTTCTTTCACCCCTTCCAGCCCTGAGCGAACCGTCTGCTCGCTTCTCTCTCGCCTTCAGGTATTTCGCGTGGTATGCCGTGCTTCCGCAAGACAGTTTTGTGAGACATGACAAGCAGGGAGAGCGAGAGAAGCAAAAACCACAAAACAGCAGCTAAGAGCTTTTGGTAATGTCACACGCACCCGCGCGCGCGTTAGTGGCATGGCAAGGGTATCCTGTTCCCTTATGGCGGATGAGCTGCAATAAGCAAAGAAGACCCCATACTGCCAGCTACCTCTCCCTCCGCCACACATGAGAGGACAGCGCTGGGGAAACTGGTTCATCATTGAGCAGCAGCACCAACCGTAACCGCATCTCCATCATTCTCACTCGTTGGGCGCATGCGCCAAGATGGTACAGAGATGCGGCATGTTGACCCGCGACTCGACCAAAAAGGGTAGTCTCTCACCTGTCGGCAAATCACAATGGCCATTGAGTGCTAAGACCTCGGGCCCACAATGAGAATTCCGAGGCCGCCACCTAGCGCCTCTAGTGCGGGCTAGAGAGTGCTATACTGAGGCTAGAGGTGCTCACAACGCCACGATCTGGCCGCGGCACTGCACAGGCGGAGGCAGAGCTGGGATGGGGGACTTTGACTTTCAATGGCTGCTTTTCTTTTGCTCCCACCCCCGGGAAACTGCAAGAGGGGTTCCAAGGCTGGGACGAGGAGGCCGGTTTGGGGACGCAACCAGCCAAATTCATGTCGAAGCAAGCTCAGGGCTAGCATTGATTGGCGACCCGCTTCTCGTGAAGATCTGATCCCTTGACTTTTCCCAGCATCGTTTCTGGGGGGTACCCTGCCTGGCTCTTGCAATGTGGAGATGCCAACGACAGGCAAAACATGTCTGCGCTTGATGCCTGATGACGTTCGCCTAGAGCCATTCAATGCACTCGCTACCGTGGCCACCGGCCAGCCCTTTCAGCCACAGCCATGCAGCAGTCGAAACAGTGAGGGAAAGGGCAAGGGCTGGGGTTGGGTGGTGACGGGAACAGAACCCGTCCTTTCATTTGCTTTTTCGTTGCTTCTTCTTCTGCAAGAGAGAAAAGAAAAGAGCGAGAAAGAAAAGACGCGCCTTTATTTTGGGCCTGGTTCTGGATGTCATTGGATTCCCCCAGCTTGTGCATCCAGCAGCCCGTCTATCGTTTTTTTCTTCGATGTTGACACTTCAACAGTACAGTGTTGGGTGCTCAACTAGAATCAAAGGGCCGGAGAATTATTGCTGCACACGCCTCTATCCGTCGATAAGGGGAGAGAGAGAGAAAACGTCAGATCGATCTTTCAGCTCCGATCGTGCCGGATACTGCGGGATTCGCCGCCGGCGCTTGCTTGACAAAGGGCTATCCTTGTTTCCATCAGACCGGCTTCTGTTATAGTGCCTCGTGCCTGAGAGCTCAGCGTGCCAAAAAAAAAAAAAAAAAGGGTACTACCCCGTTCGAGGACAAACTAGCTCTCCAGTCCAGCAAGGAAGAGTGGACCACGCCAGGCTAGCACCTCTGTGATCGGAATAGTAGCTGGCGATAGCTGATATGGTGGCAAACAGGGACCAAGACAAGCGACCCCGTCAGACACTCATGCTGCAGACCCAGATTGGCTGCCGTTTGAATTTGCTAGGGTCGCTGGTGAGGGGATGGTGAGGGCGACGGGGAACAGCCCTGTTTGACGTGAGCAAAAAAAAGAAACATAGGGGGGAGCTCTGGCCACTTAGTGACCCGGGGAAGTAAATGCTAGGTCGCTTGCGTTGAACATGTTTCTGCTTGTTTTTTTTCTCTCTCCAATATCCGAACTATGAGAGACACAGACAAAAAAGGAAAGGGCAGAAAGCAAAAAAGCAAAGTAAGAAAAAAAAAAGAGGAGCCATCTGTGAGTTTGACTGAGAATGGAGTAATAAGTGCAGCAGCCTGCGAGCCACTTTCGCAAGCGCAACGCCGACATGGGTTGCAAAATGTACAGCGACAATCTGGTGCTGTCTGTCAAAGAGACGGTCTAGAGGCTCGTTGGTTGAAACACGGTCTGGACGCAGCTGAAAGCGAATCTGGATCTAGTGTGTCTATCCATTTGCAACAACTGGACAGTAGCTTTGCAGTTTGCAGCTGCGAAACTAACGACCGCTTGGGTCCGCATGTCGGGACAGAGAGGCGGGCAGAGAGACAGGCAGAGATAGCAGCGAGAGCCCCGTACTTTGGCACTGATAGCATGGTTTCGAGCTCCGCAGCCATTACTCTGAGGCTAACCGCATCCTCGTCTCACTGCCTAAAGCGGAAGTTGGCGATGCGTTCGGTGCGCAGGCTTCCCAACGTTGGGAGAGACATTTCGGTCATGGGTGCAAGGTCCGTCAATTACCACCGTCATCAGGTCGTAGCGAGTAACGGGGGGTTGAAGACCATGCCTGGCTGTTTCTGGCGTGCACCGTTGCCGGTTTATTGCCTTTTCGTCACCATTGTTTCTTTTTCGTCAGCAAGCGACCCCTCACGCGCAATTTCCATTCATTTCGTGCAAATAAACCCCTGCCTCGCCTCGCTTCAGAACCATCTTTGGACATTTATCCCCCCAGCAGGGCCGATCATCGTCGCCTTCCTCGGCCGTTCTCGCTCCCGCCGTCAGGCATCGCTTCTTCGCCTGCTCCTGCTGTCGCTTCCTCTGCCTCTGCCTCTGCCGCTGCCGCTGCCGTCCCCCCACATTTCCGGCGTGCAGAGGATCGACACGCCGCTGCCCGCCTCCTCTTGTTACACAAGAGAGACAAGAAAAGAAAAGCGGGAGAAGGCACAGTTGTTGGGCATCAGAGACATTGGCCGCCCCGCGTGTATGTGTATGTTCGCAGGTCGACTGGCGCCGTCACGCAGAGTCCGTGAGCTGCCGCTGAACCGTGGTCGTGATCTGCTTCTTGTCTCTGCCACTGACAATCATCTCCTCTTCTGGCCCTTGGCTCCCGTCAATCACTTGCCCATCCCGACATGGCCGCCTTCCCAGTCAGGCAATTGGCTCATTGCCCAACTCTAATCGGTCCCAACTCTAAACAGCCGATCGATTGACCTGGGTTTTAGTTGCTGAGCCTGACCGTCAACGATGATAGTGAGCTACGACACATGGGCGTAGTACGCGGCTCCGCGTAGTAGGCACCAAACCCTCGTCCTCGTCCTCGTCCTCGTCCTCGTCCTTGCCTTTCTCCCTCAGACTCGCCCATCTCATCTGTGCTCACATCTCTCGATGATCCCACAACTGGCCACTAGGCTTTAGACCAAGCTCTCCAGCCTGGCAGCGCGCCCTTGGTAGCTCTAAGCTCTCTGTTCTCGTCCTCCTCCCACTCATCTTGCGCTCCCCACCACCCCTCTGTGTAGCCCCCGCCATCCACCTGCCCGGATCAAGAACCTATTCGTCCATCGTGTCTCATGTAAAAAAGAGTCTCTGTGCTTTGTGCAGCAATGACAGGTCCCACTTGTAATATGATGTGTTGCGGAACGCAAGGAAGATCCAAGCAACGGGGCAAATCACCAACGTGCCCCAAGGGAAAGCATGGGCCGTACTGGATGCGAGCCAGGTCATCTAGCTCGCGCCGCCCTTTTCCCCATTCCCCATTTCCAGACTCCTCTTCCCCCCCGACACTGCCTCTGATTTGATCTTCATTGTGGCAATGGCCCATCAATGCACTTCAAAGCCAAATGTCAAAGTCGGCCCGCTCTGCCGGGGGCGAGAAGCTCGAGCCCTTGGAAGGACGCAAGTGATGCTAGCCCCTCGAAACCTGAACAGGCAAAACGCAATGTCTTTTCTGGGGGAGGGAACCCATTGTTGGAGGCTAGCTAGGCACTAAACACTTTGGTCACATCTCAACGACAGCAGGAAGGAGGCGAGCTGGGCCCTAGTTAGAGACCCTAGTGAACACGTCAATTGGTCGGGCCTGAAATCCTTGTCCCGCCTTGGCCAAAGTATTGCCAACTACCAGGATACCAGCCAGTAGTTCCCTGTGTCGATCCCGATCCCGATGTCTCCGCCAATTACTCCCCCCAGTGGCCAGCCTGCGTGCGTCGGCTGCTGATTGGTCATCTCCACCTTTGTGCTTCAGCATTAGGCTTTTTTACTGGACCCAGGCTACGGTCTTTTTTTTTTTTTTTTTGTGCTTGTCCAGGGGCCGACTCGCACCGTCAACAACACCATTGTCTGTCATCGGCTCGTAGCGGTCCACTCAGAGTCGAGTGCAGGATAGAACCTTCGTGCTACCCAACTGCTGTCATCTCGGTGTGCTTTTTTTTTATTGTCCTTCTAGAAGCCCCGTTTTTTTTTTCAGGAGTGCACTGGCTCACCGCAGACCGACGATCGTCACAGCCACGCAAATGATAACTGTGAGAGACAGAGGGTTGGCAGACACGAGCAGGCGGCAGCACGGAGCAAGAAGCGGCACGATACGCATTGAAAAACGTTTCACTCAGGAGAAACAATATCCATCCGAGATCAGTACGATCCTCCCATGCACTTGCGTCACTGCTCCGCTACCAGCCCTATCCCGCCACGTCAATGCTGCATGTGTGTGTCGACTTTGAACATTGACCTGTGATTCCAAGTATCGAAACGCCCCTGGCATTGATGAATTTGCCAACGCGACTCCGTTTCAAAACCCCAGGAAATGCCTCTGTCCATCCTCGCGTATCACAAGAGTCTGTGCCATGTATTTCGAGTGGCCAGCCAGTACTCAATCAAAGTAAACCCCATGGCCCGCCAGGTAGACCCGCTGGAGGGCCTGGCCGTCCTTGCCCAGCCTTGCCCATCCTGAAGCCGTCCACGTTTGGCCCGTTGGCCCCTCAGCAAGCATCTCGGAATTCTCGGGAGCCATGGAGGGCGCCTGTGAGAGCGTTGCTGCGTCTGAGCACTGGGCTGGGGCCAAGCCATTATCAAATCCTTCTGCCATCGTCTTGCTGTAGCGCTTGCTAGGCCAAGCCCCAGGTGCGAATGGCTTCGTTGCCAAGCACCCAGCTTTTTTTTTCCTCTTACTCTTCTTACCTAAACACACCAACTATCCCGAGGCTTTGGCTCGTTTCAAGCCAAATCCATGAGACGAAGGGCGACATTTTGCCTCAAGCCCCCGCCCTCCCTGAAGCAAGTTCGTCACCGAGCCGGTGAGCGGCTACCTGACATTAGCTCGGACCCAGTGGTCGGAGGAAATTCATCCCATATTAATTGGCCCCCCTCCTCTTTGGGCTACCTACATAGCAAGAAACGGCAGCGAATCGAGACCCCGTCCAGCTCTGCCATGCTAATGTGGATAGAGTGGCCGCACGAGCCTTCTCCGAGCGTTCACCGGAACGTTGCCGCGCATCTAGCCACGAGCATCTGCCCGCCCCAAGTCTATTTCACGACGCCCAAAATTCACTTCGAGATTGATGTGATCGCTCGTACCCCCATCCCTTAGGAGCGTCAGCTTCGATGGGCGCGTTGGCTCACGTGCGCCGCCCCCAAGCCTTGACACTCCCCGGACATGACTCGACGTGGCTAACAACCGCCACCAGCACATGAACCATCGTCATTTATCTCTAGGTGGGAAAAGCCGTCCGCGAGTGCAGTAGTGTGGTCCATAGGCCATGGACCGGGTCCTGAGGCACAGCAGAACTGATCGTTGAATTCGTCACTGATGAGTGAGGATTGGTATTAGCGAGTCAAGACCCCAAGCCATCCCCCACGCCTCCCGCTCTTGTGCTTGACCATATCATCCTCAATCTCTTCCCTATCCATCGGCATGCCCGTGCCATCGCGACCATATATCCTCCGATGCAAGATGGCGGCTATGATACACACAAGTCTGGTGCAACCAAGCCGCCGCCATCGCATTTGATAACCCCGTCCGGTCGCCTCACCGGAACCCCTTCCCATCCAACCACTCTCGGGTCCCGCGGTTGCCGGCACATCCCATAGATCCATACGGACCTTCTTGCGTGTGAAATGTCCCTCGAACGCCAAACGATGCTTCCAAATTGATAAAAACCTTGCCGAAACAAAACATCATATACTATACAGTGCAACGCCTGATCTGAGCCAATTTCCCTTCGCTCCCTACCGTTCATGATGTGCTCAACCGTTCCGAGAGGTCTAAAACCCCAAACGCTTGCGATGTGGCCGTTAAAACTTTAAGAAAAAAAAGGAAAACGTCTATCAAGAAGCAGCTCTCCCCGGTCAAGAACCCCTATCCCGTTCAGGGGAAAGGGTCTTCATGCTGTCTGGGTCCTCATCTGCCCGTCCAGCTAGTCGTACATGCTGTTTCTAACTCTCTCGACCCTCGGCCGCCTGAGCGCGAGTACGAATGCGGAACCGCTCTTTGAGCTTAGCCGCCAAGCGTGCGCTCTGTCCTCGAGACTCACCATCCGGGGCAGCTTGGCGATCCGACTCGACAGCTTCTGCTCGCATCCGCCTGAGTACCTCCATCTGCTCCTCAACCGTAGCTTGGCGCAGCCTGTTAATATCAAAGATGCGAGACAGGCGGTTGCGGTGCGACACGTTAGGGGCGTCGTTCTCAACGCCCTCGAGAGCCAAGGGGGGCGGCAAGTCATGGGGGCTTTCACTTGCACTTCCCTCAGATGTGGCAACCTGTTCCGGACGAAGATCGTACCGACTACAGCATAGCGTCAGCAACACGGCAACAAAATCATAGTGAGGACCATAAGCTTACCACAGCGGGCATGTTCCAGACACGTTGATGAGCCAGGGATCAATGCATGTTGGGTGGAACTGATGTCGGCAGGGTAAAACTCTAACATCCTCTCCCACCTTGAAGTCTTCGGTACAGATGGTGCACCCCAAATTATCGCCCTCCTTACCAGTAGGATCGTCGGGGCTGGTGGGCGTGGGCGCATCTCGACCTGCCGAAGAGGCCCCATCGTTGTCTAATCTGGTCGCTGGCGTCGCCTCAGCTCGACGGGATTTGCTGAGGTTAGATGCATTGCGGTGTATTGCGTTTTCATTCCCGTCATTAGTGGCTGCGTCCAGCTCGAGATCGGGATCTGGTTTAGCGAGTGTTTGGTTTCCAAATTTTACAATGGGGATCGTGTCCAGCACTGCCCTTGCTAGCCCTTTGGCCCTGCTTTGGCGAGGCTGCCCGTGTACGGCCCGTCGCGGGCCATATCTCTCTGGGTACCGGTGCGCTCGCACGGCACCAGTTATGATGATGATGGCAAAGAGCAGTGTAATGAGCCCAGTGATGCTATATAGAATACTCATTGCAACTGCTGGATTGTTCTTGCCAGTAGCAGTAGAATCGTTACTTTCATTATTTGTGGTGTTGCCAACAATAGCAACCTTGACGTTTGCGCCAGAGCTGGTCGAGACGAGAGACGCGAGCGCCTGCGAAGCCTCTGCACTATCAGCCATTGATAGAATACTCGAATACATGTCCCCGGTAGGCGTTGGGTTGAGCGAACACCAGTTCTTGCTTGTAGAGTACAACACAATCGCCCTTGGCTTGACATCCATCAAGTCGTTGAGCATCCTCTCGGGGTCGATGTAGGAAGAGCCGCTGGCGTCGTCGCATGATAGATACGCCACCTCATCGCTCTTGGTAATTTTGTTGTAGTTGGACGAGTTTGCTGCGACAATTGTGCCGTTAATGCGAACAATCTTTGGAGCCAAGTCAGTATAATTGAATTCGCCACGGCTGCATCGCAATCACGTACATCGCGAACCTGCCCGTTCGTGCTGTTCACGCCAAGACTCTCCGTCAAGGGAACAACGGTGAACTGCAACGGCGACCAGGTCCCGTCATCCGTGGAGAGGGTAAGTTGCATGGCGTTTATGGAAATCCATTCCGGAACGTCAGCCTCGGGCGTTGTGGATACCCCGTCAGCAAGAACGGCCGTGAGGGTACATGCGAAAACGGCCAACAACAGGGCAGTCATGTTGACGCCCGAGGTCGTCGACGTCGCCATGGTGCCGGCGCGTTACCGTTGTCGGGAATATCGAGCCGTCAAGGGTCGCGGATCGAGATGCGTGGGGTAGAAATTCGGAACTGGGGGGCCCCTTGGGCGCGAGGTAACTTTGGTTGGGATCTGAAAACAGGGCTCGAAGACGCGGGCGAGGTAAGGGTGGTTGGAGCGCAACATTTCAGCTCGAGAGCGAGGGCATCGGGGGACGGTGACGACTGCGACAGAGGCTGCAGCCGAGGAGTGTTGATGGCGGTGGCAGGAAGCGGCGGCGGCTGGATGATAACAGGTCGTGGTGATGGTGGAGGAGGGAGGGAATATCGGCCTTGACACTGTGGATCCAATAGGCCGATACCCGTTGGAGGGGCCGGCCAAGAAATCACCTCCGCACGCTCCGTTTGGCTTGCCACCCTATATCGGCCACTCCATTAAACCCATGCCAAGCTGGGGAAAAAAAGTCATCATCCGATTTCTTTCGCATCTGGCTGGCTGAATGTGTCGTGATCTTTTCTTTTCGCCTGTTATTATTGGTGGTCTCGCCATGAAGCTAAAATGCCTTCTTTGCAGGCATCGTCTCATGATTGATCGTCCGAGTCTCTGGCATAAATAAAATCCAACTCTCAAACCCGTGGTGTCTGAAGTCCATCGGCATCCGAGACTTCCAGTTTGCGGATATCTTGCCGACTTCTCCGGATCGAAGCCTTTCCTCCCCAGCGAAACCAAAATGCCCACAAAAGAGGACACCAGACACCCTCCGTGATGAAAAGCTTACCCAACACCCCGGGATTGACACCAAGAGTATGGTGCTCGTGACGAATGTCCAAAACCTCCGCTGTCTCTATGGCGTCAACAACGAACCTTGTCCAAAAAATAAGACCAGTGACTACGTGTACAGTTACACTGTAACTTGGGGTGTCATCAGTTGCAAATGCGACACGCACCCTGTCAGTCAGCTATATCATATCAGCCCAAATCGCAGATGGAAAAAAATATGAAGCATGCGTCTGGCAAGACAATGGAAGCCATCGGCCCGCGATGTGACCTTCTCCCGATTGAACCATACCACTATACGTGGAACCATCACAAACTCAATGTTGAGTGACAGCTTACATACATTCAGCATACGTACAACTCTTATTCATCTCCGGGCAGATCTATACTGTAATCCGTTAGTAAATTAAGGCTCCTAAGCGGAACTTTGGGGGCGTGGCGCTACTCCTTTGAGAGAAATTAAAGTCTAAACAAACTCTGTGAATGAAGTATCGGCTCTAGAACCGGAACACGCATGGCATGATATCACACAGAGACTCTGCTCAAGGCCTCAACTTCACAAGCGGCAGCGCAACAGAAGACGACTTCGGAACTCTACATCATACGCAACCGGTGCCACATTTTGGGCGCGTGAGAGTGTATGCTGTTGGAAATTGTAGATCATCAGGCTTGGCAGAAAGGTTCTCGGGGATGTGAAGATGCGATTTGCTTTCCTTGCCACTTCCACGACATATCACGTTAGAGTTTTCACAGGGCCTGGGTATTCCGCCTGATGGTTCGGTTCCTAACCAATCAATATCCAAATCTCAGGCAGGAAATCTTGCTTGCCAAGACTTTGGTTCACATTTTGTTGACCCCGATTACCCGGTACATTCCGAGATCAAGCCCATGGCTATATCAACAAAACGCATAGGAGACAATAGAAGTTTCAATATGGTGCATGATTATGTCTTTAGGTCAAGTACGATGCGGCATCGTGCCAAAAAAAAGAAGCCACAACATTCTCTACCGTTGAACAAACCCCAAGTTAACTAGCTAGTTGGAACTTTCCACATGGCGGCCATGTGAAGTTGCAAAGGTAATACTCAGCCCCTAAATAACTCTAAACATCTTAAAAAGAGCCATGTATGTCTACTTGGTTGCATGTATGTGTTTTTGGGTTCTGGCCAAACGGACAACTATATACTAAAAGGACGACTTTAGTTTTCACGAAATCGAAATTCATACAAAAATTGATTGCAAATTTCAGAGCTATGAAAAAATTATAGTCAAGTTTGAAAACATACAGAGTCACTTGATTCATATCTTGTATGAGTTTAGAACTATGCGACGGCTGAAACTACAACAAAGTAAATACACACACACACACACATAGACGAATCTCATAATCGTCACACCCGGTGGACCCCCATTCCTTGATTCTTATTCTACAATGATATTAATAACAGATATAGCATTGATGTATCACGGAATAGTTGTTCCGTGGTTTCCATATCTCAATGTGGCTTATCTGAAAGGGGCGAAAGATAAAAGATAGACTACGCTGAGCAAATTGTCGACCACGAGTAATTTGCAAAACAATGCTTTTTACTATCTTAGGACTAGATTTAAGCATATCGAATTCAGCTCGCGGCTTTTTTTTTTCTCGTCCACCATGGGTGTTATCCCTGAACAGGAAAGGAAAAGTTGTCACATTGGTGAATGTCAGCAAGGGACCTGAGGAGCAAAGATAAGATAATCAGTAAAAGTATGACGATCCAATACCGGATATCTCCCGAAGCCGGGTGATGATACATTGCGTTAGATAAAAAAAAAACAAGCCCCGGCAGAGTGAAGAGAATGCCACCCTGAGCTGATATCCCGCGTCGCAGTCATTTCCTCAAACTCTGTCCCAAACCCCACGACGGATCAGCTTCGTCACAAGCTCCCCATGGTGCCTCGAGTCCCGAGGGAAGAGGCTTGTCCCGTATCTCGGCCACCGATAGGCCAAGCACATGAACCATTAGAGGCCGCGGTGTTACCCATATCGAGGCGTAGGTCGCAACGAACTCGGACACGCTGAGACATCAGAGTCAACCGGGCCGGGCTTGCCGCTCCCCCCCAAGAGCTAGCGTTGACATGCTCGATCGAGGTGATAGGCATCTGGATTATTCCAAGCCTCATGAGCTTAGCAAACATGTCTCAGAATTCGCCCTGCACATCAGGCCCGAGCCTCGCCGACCCCCGGCGATGACTGTGTCAAAAGATCCTACGGGGTGCCCATCCGTCTGTCACAGAATCTGGAGCTGCATGTTACACGGATGCACTCCTGATGCCACCTCAATCCTTCCGGCGCAACCCTAAGCTGCCAAGTAGCCCGCATGTTCATGTTTGTTTTTTTTCTTTCTCACTCTACTCTCTTCCCTTGTTCCCTTTCTGCCTTGGGCGACGCGTGGGAAGGGATGAGCTGGGTTGCAGCATCAGGTTACATCACCCGCAACCAACCATAAAGCAATTGCCGAGGAGCTCACCCCGTTGGGCGTCAGTGGCTGCGGGCTCCAAAGGCAACCATTTGCCGGCTCCAAGACAAAGAGTCAACCGGGCATCGTCGTCAATGCCGCTCCTGCGCATTCTCCCCGCGGCTCCGTTCCTCCGGGCTGCTTGGTGGCGCTTTTTGTTTCGCGAAATGCCCACCCGAGCCCGGCAGACGTGCAGCTGGATCTGCCGAGCATGAGCCATGGCAATCGGAAGATTCACAAGCTTGGTATAGTTGTCATGACTGCATGATGCTACTCTCGCTAAAATCCCCGACACCCATGTCTCGCTCAAGCTGGCCGTTTGCCATATGCTGTAAATCATTTCATTGACAGCTCGCTAATCCCTCGGCCTGCAAGAGCTTGCGTCGTGTTTGAACGGCAGAGTTCACAACCCCGGACGCAGATTTGCGTCATGATCTTCGGCTAGACCACCCTATCATCTCGGCTTTATTGGGTCCCTCCCCTCCCCTCCCCTCCCCCGTCCGTCCTCCGTCCTGCCTCATCCTATGGCATACATTGTTCAGCAGGCTGCATCGTCATCGTCGGCAACTGCTTTCGGAACTTCGCGGACATATGCCGCTTTCGCATTGCCATTGGAGAGGCAGCACGGGAGAGGGGGAACGCGAGCATGCGACGTCCGGTTATGCGGCTCGCCCTGTCTGGCTTCACTGCGCGCGCCGAGGACTGACCAACAGGCAAGTCGAGCCCACCCGCAGCGAGGCAACTACAACGTAGCGACCAAACAGGCAGTCGAAACGAAACGAGATTTCGCCTGGACCACGGCTCGCGGATCTTGCAGGGTTCAGCCAGATGTCGAATTAGAGTTCCTAGGGTGTCGCTGTCGTCTCCCGAACCTGTTGCTGCAAGAATTCACGGATTGGGAATTCCCAGCGAAGCAGCTTGCCCAGTATGGAAGCGGGTGCAGTGCGAGTGCGAGACGGCGCGAGGCGAGCGGGCGGAAACAACTGCACGACAGACTTGCCTGTCAAAAAATAACTGGCTGCTCCCAAACCCGGGGCGCGTGCTGAAGAGAAACACGATTGAATCGTGGCCACTCACTCACGACCTGGGGAAGAAAAAAAAAGAGGGCTTGGCCGCTTGGTTCGTGCCGGTCGAGTGGTTCGCTGTCTCTTGACGCCAGGTCTCACTCAGCTTATACCTACTACGTCTAGTCTGCAGATAGACGGAGCAGAAGAGGCATTGGGTTCCAAAAGAAACACAGGTAGGGGTGACAGAAAAAAAAACAGGCTTGACATTGGCGGTGTCGAGCTGAGCTCAACATGGTGACACGACACCCAAGTGCAAGTTGCCAGTTGCGATCAGCATACAGCTCAATTTCGAGTATCCCTCATATTTTTACTGCAAAGCCCTGGATTTGCGCTCGTCGCTTGTATTGTATTTTAGCACCTGGTGTATTTTCTTTCTTTTTGATTTTGCATGCTGAACTAAATCTCCTCCATATCTTCGAGGTCATCGAGTGCCGGGAAATCGCCAACTTCGACACGCTCTGGTCGCACAAAGACACCGTGCTTGAGCCCTCCCGAAGGCTCACTCCAATACCTAGTGCCAGCAATGCTGCCGTCGTTCTTGCCAACGGGCTCGTCAAGGTGAACCCCCACCCAAGCCCCGAGACCGCCGGGAATCTCCTTGACCTCGCCCACGTACTTGATGATGCCCCGCTTGGTGTCTTCACCGCCCACCCTGCACCGCTTGTCTACGGCGATGCCGCGTGATGCGATCTCTTGCTGAAAGGCGGCGAGCCTGGCCTCCTCGTGACTGGGGGCGTTGGGATCAAAGCGACCGAGCTTCTGGGTCTTCTTCCAGGCAAGCACAGAGTCCGTCTTCTTTTCGTACTCCTCCTCGGGCATGACATATTTGTCGACACCTGAAGTGTCATTGTAGTTGGGCCGAGCTGCGGGAGGACGTGTATCAATCACCTGCCAGGCAAACCCCTGTCAGCCCTATCTCGAACTATTCGAGGTAGCAAGGAAGTAAAGCGGGAGTAGCAACCCGAAAGTGCACACGGGAAAAGCGCCGTTGGTTTTGTTACTAAACTGGGCATGGCTGGGCAAGAAAGGAACACATCGAACACGCCCCCAACCCATGCGCCGACCGCCCACCCGATATGCCTGCCGACGGAAGCCTACCCCAACAACGGCTTCAGGGCTTTCCGGGTCGGGCACATTGTCGGGCCTGGCGAGAATTTTTTCGCGGCTCCGTGGTTCAGGTAGGCCTGCGGGGGGCGCAGTATGGAATGAATAAGAAGGAAAAAAAAATCCTTGACTTACATGCAGCTCCGCATACGGAACCAAGGGATAGTTGGTCAAGTGGGTGCCATCCTCGTTAGCCGCCTCGATGGGGATGGCCTCAGCGCCCGGCTTCTTGAGAGAGAGTCTCTGGCACGAGGGCGGGACACCGGTAATGGTCTCAAGCTTGGACTTGAGCTGGGTGATGGTCCAGGATGGTGTGATGCGACGCTCCGATTGCGCAAATTCCGCAATGACGATGAGGGGGACGTCAGCCATGGCGAGAAAGGACAGGAAAAAAAGAGCAACGGCTTGCTTGGTTGTCAAGTGATGAGCGTTTGTGAGTGTCTGCGTGAGTGTGCCTGTCCCCGTGTCTGTATGTCTAGGGTATTCCAGGTGGGATTTTTTTTCCGGGAGGGGGCGAATGGGATGGATGTCGGACCGGGGTGGTTGGACTGAGCACGGAGGCTGATGGAACGGATTCTGAGTTGGTTCTATTAGGGCGCTGGCAGCTGGGATCCGGGATGCAAGTTTGGGGTTTTTTTGCTTTGGTTGTGGCGGTCAAGATGATCGCGAGACGCCGTGCGCCGCAGTTCACAGATTGGAGGGGGTGGGGTGCGAATGGGTTGCGCTGGTTGGGTTGGGTTGGGTTAGGTTAGGTTAGGTTAGGTCCGGTCAGGTTCGGATGGACCAAGTTGGATTTCGATTCTAGAGCAGAGCCTTAGGTATGCTGCCGCTACGTCAAAATCTATGTCGGCACTGTATCACCGCATGTTGACAATTGTCTACCTAGGTATGGAGAGAGAGGGGTTAGTTGATTAATTGCCTACCTTGGCAGCACGCGCCACAGTAACGGCCGTCGCTAGGAGGGGCTCTAGTTGATTCCATGCAGTCACTTCATTTTGCTTGCCTGTTCACTCTGCTAGCTTTGATGCAGAGGGGGCGGTGGGGCCGCGATTATGCAGTCGATGAAGGGATGAAGGAGTTTTGGAGAGGGGAAAGGAGGAGGCAGGAAAAAAAAAAAACCAATATTCTGGGGGGCTCGAGAAAAAAAAAACAATAAAAAAATAAACCAAAGTGGATGGGTTCGGTGTCTAGACCCTCAACTTGATGGATCCCCTTATTCATGCCGTGTCGTTCCACGCCGAAGCAGACGGGCTGAAAAAGTCCGATTACCCGCATCGTCCTTGTTTCAACCTCCCGCGCCTCCCCCTCACAGGAAACAACGAGTTTCTGGTTCGTATCGCTCTTGTCTCGCAAGGTTTTGCCTCGAGAGGTATGGCTGCGCAACGGGGCCCCGAAGATCCCAAAGGGAAAATGGCGGCCGCTGATAGGCCCACCCAACCGCCCAGCGCGTGATGAAGTTGACGGGACGTCCTGCAATTCCTCGCTCGCAGTTAATAACTCGCCCTTGCTTACTCGGGAACTAGATCCCAGCGAGCCGGTCTGGGACCAGCTCCTCTCAGACCCTGCTGTTTTTTCTTCTTCTTCTTCTTGCTTCTCTTGTCATTCAATCGTCCACGTAACTGCCACCCCCTAGTTCATGTTGCCAGCGTCAGGGGGCTCCCCAGAGAAACAACTATGCCTCGCCGCTGTCGTGCATAAACAAACTATGCCAAAACCCCAGCGTCGGTCGCCATAATTATTTATGTTCCTCGTTTCAAACGTAAAAAGTGGGGGTTGGCCCTACTCCAGCCACTGAGCTACCAGGTCATTACCGCCCGTCTGAGGCCACAATCAACCTTTCTTAGCCACATACAGAGACCGCAGAAAATCCTCGAACTGCATCAGCTATCCTTGGGAACTAAGCAGCTTCGAGTTTAGCCAGCAGGAAACAGGCTCTTCGGCACTCGGCTGGTTCACTCCCTCCCTCATCACAGACCACCCCTGTCCCGAAAATGCCTTCGGCATCTCTGTTTTGGAGTCATTACGATATCTTTTCTTTTCTTTTTTCTCTCTCGTGCTTGTCGACAGCGTGACCCGCATGCTCGTGGGCATGAAACCAACCAAGATACAGTAGGAGGCCGTATCAATCGGGCGCACCGGATGAACGTATTCGCGCTCGTCTGGAAGGGTGCTCCCTGCTTCGCCCTGGGCACACGCCTCGACGTGGTGGCCACACATTGCCTTTCTGGCCTGCAAAGCGCAGAAGAAGCAAGCGAGGGGTTTTTTCTTTTCTTTTAATGATCAGCCACCAACCGGACCAATAATGGAACAACAAGGCTCGCCGAGATGGCCAGTGGAAGCAGGAATCAACCCGACCTGGCTCCGTTTTTGCCGAGTCGACTCCGCTGCCGCTGCCGCTGCCGTTGCCGTGCAGTCATCTGCTGTGCAAAATGATATGATGTGCGCGTGCTATGTGTGCTGGTCTGCGTTAGGCTCGCCCGTTGTCCCTTTAGGTTGGAGGCGGCTTAATTATACAGATCTACCCCCGGATAATACACGCAATCCACGGACCAACAAGTCTGGGGGAGCCGTCTTTGTGAACAAACCCCTCTCCATTTTCTCCGGACCAAGAACACCGGCCCGGTCAGGTACGGCGTCGGCGATTGGTCCGAATCCATGGCGTTTGTCGGTGACGCCCGCGGACCCGTCCGTCTGGGAACACGGGAAGCACAACTACGGTATCGAATGCAAGCCCCCGACGCCAGATTTCGCGCATAACGAGTTGCACCAGGGTCGCTCAGTCGACCCACTCCACTTTCTTTTATTTTCCCTTCCTCCCTTGGCCGCCCCCTTCCCCCTCCCCTCTAAGCTGCTGGCCGCCGGCCGTGTGGCCTGCAGGAGGCTTGCAGGCTTGCAGGCCGCAAGCAGCAGCTGGTGCCCTCACACAGACGGTCCTGTATGTATCATGTAGGTGTAAATGTACGTAGATGGTCCAGGCTCGTGCATGTATGGAGTCCTCCCGCGGCGGCTCAAGGCCGTCCGTCGGGAAAACGTGGGCTGGAACCGGGGCATTCGCTGCTCATGGCCCTGGTCGATGTGCACCCCGGTTTGGCACTCACTTTTCTGTCATCCGGCCCCGGGTCCGGCTCGACACGGACGGGAACCTCATGTCGCGGCTGGGCTGCCACGGGGCAGCTCAGCGCCCGTTTGGATGCAACGCAAGCGGGTTTCTGGGCCGTTTGTTCAACCTCCGATGGTGCTTTTGCGCGCGGCTGCCGACACATTTGTGAAAGGGGCGAGAGCGACGGCGAAGAGGGGAGGGGGTGGTGGGAAGTGGGAGGAGTGTGGGCAGCCTAGGCCGGGTGCGCGTATCTGCTGCTAGTCGCCAATGTACCGCCCGATATCAATCTTGGAGGACCGACAGGTCACGTAGGGCTGAACTGGGCATAGTGTTATAGAGGGCCATGGGCGTCGGCCTTGGGACCATGGACCACGGTGCACTAGGATCGATCTTGATATGTAACTTAGCATAACGAGGCGAGGCTAGTCGTGCAAACAGTTGGGGGACGGGATGAAACGCCTGGGTCGTGTTCGCTGCAGCCGCCTGATGACAAGTCACAACCTTCCGGCCGGGGTTCGCATCGCCCCCAAACTAAGTGTCGCGGGTGGCTGTTTGTCTCGCCCGTTCTTTACGTAGGCTCAGCCGTAGGTCTCTGCCAAATTGCTGCTCATCTCACTCTGGTTTTTTTTTCTTTCTCTCTTTTCGTTGCGGTGATGGCCCTTTCAATCAACCTCGCACTGGTTGCGTGTGCGTGTGCGTGTGCCTATCTGCAGCCCGTGCCAACGCAACCATTCCTACATACAGGACTAGTCCGCATCTGCGCGCCCGCGTATCCGCAACTTGGTCGCTGGAGACAAGTTTGATGAGGTTTTCTGAACGGTGAACCTTTCATCAGGCCAGACTTGCGGAATTGGAGGAGAGGGGAGGAGCCAGCAAGCTGGTGGGGGACGGTAGCGGCACGCCCTTACCCTCTAATTCCCTCCGGAAGCAATGGTTGCGTTCTCTCAGAGGAGTTGGATGCGATGCATCATCATTTCTCGCCATGGCAAAGTTCAAGGAATGCCCTGTCCGCTCGCGGGCATCGCCTTGTTTTCCCAACCAGCGTGACATGTTCGCCCGGAAGAGGGGAAAAAAGAAACGAAATCTCTTTAGACAAGGAACTATTTCATGCGATTGATTGCTTTTCCTAGGGCTTTTGTTTTTGCTTCTTGGCAGGTTTGGCCGTGCCCTAAGGGGGCCTTTGATACCCGAGTCGGCATGACATCGTAGTGTCCCGCCTAAAAAAAAAAAAAAAAAAAAAAAAGAGATATACCCTTCACCGCCACGTTGGGTACAGCCCTGGCCTTGTGGTGCGACGGGGTGCGAATCGAGGCAAATCGACACCCGAGACGTTGCTGTCAAAAGCCGGCTGGGCGACGTGGAGCCGTGGCCTCGATCGGTGAAGAGGAAGTCATCCAGAGTGCCCAACTCCAGCAAAAAATCCAAACTGGAGGGTGTGAGCCTAGCGCAGCGCATCGAGACTGCGTGATTGACTTCATCGTCATCATCCTCGTCGTCCATCCCACACACATCCCCCATCCTCCCCTTCCCCATCGCATCGGCCCATGCCCTGTCCCCTGGTCGGGCTGGTCTCTGATCCGCTGCCTGACTCTCCAGGTCCCCACACGCTTGGTTCCGCCCGCGACAAGGGCTGGATCTGACTGACAGACGGTACAAGGCGAGACAGGTATGTGGTGTAATTACACACGCACATGGAATGTAGGCCAAGATTAGACAAGGTATGGTCAGGGCGAGACAATGCTAAACGGCCAGGACGAGACGGTGTCTTTCACGGACACCGCCCACCCGCCACACACACCCCAACCAAGCTGTTCCCCTCCCCCTCCTCCCCCTCCCCCCGTGTTTCTCCCCCATGCGGCCCCCATGTGTTGCCCTCCTCGCCTTGCACTGGCGTCGCTGCCACTTGGGGCTGGCTGGGCAGATCGGCCCATGACGTCGCTGGCAGAGCCGTCATGGGCGCGCCGAGAGCAATGGGAGGCTGCGCCAATTCCCTGGGCAGGGGTCTCGGGGGCGTGCATATGGACAACAAAGCAAAGCAAGGCAAGGCATGATGGCAGCTGCCTTCAAGGTCGGGGGCGACGCTGATGCGGAACGCAATCTTGTCCGCCGGCGCGCTATATGGCAAATGTCAAAGTGAGTGCCATTGCTAACGTCGAGGGAGCAGGCAGGTCAAAGTGCCGCCATCCCCGTCGCAATCCCCCAGATCCACCATCTCAACGTTTGCCAAACCTATGGCTGACCAGTCGCGTCTTCGCATGCGTGCCCACTCGCCACTCAGCGAGGAACAGGTATTATCCATATCGCCCAACCTGCCTTAGGCTGTAAGTGCACGACTGACGGGCACCTTTTGGCTGTAAGCTGCGCCGCCATCCAGCCCCCCCTTCGCTGCTTGAGCAGAAGCATGGGCCCACTGATAGACCGTGGAGTGGCTGGAGGAACGACACACGTACATACGCCGCAGCTCACTTGACTCTCGATCCGGTGCGTGAATGGATATTGATGGTTCGTGAGCGCCAGTGGGGCGCTTTTCTTGGTGTCGTGAAAGGGAGGGGGAGGGGGCAACCTTGGAAGGACGGTATTCGCAATCCCACATCATCATAGTCTGATTCACACGACAACTCACTCATAATGGAAGGGCACGGAAGGTCTAAAACGGGGCCGTGAACTTGTCATTGGGCGGGGATGCTCTCCGGGGCATGTTTTTTTTATTACTCTATAGACGCAAGGGAGGGAGATGGGGTTATGTGGATGAGCAAATATGACACAGAACTTCAGAAACACTTGCTTAATTGCTTTGCTCGGGCATCAACAACAATTTACCCCTTTGGGAATACGGAGGTTTCTACATGGTCATTTTTTTTTCTCAGTGAGTTTTAGGACTAAAACTGTTTTACTCTTTTCTTGGCCTGGCCTATTTGGACCTCGGGACACTTCTCGGTCAGAGGACTAATTAACCCAGATGTGAGACTAGTGGTAGCCAAAATTATTTGACCCCTCATCTCAAACGGCATGGCGCATTTGTTGCCTTGCATACTGCCATTTCATGTCCATCTGCTGCAGATGTGCGCTGGCTGAAGAGCGTTTCATTCAGTCCGCCCACTATGCCGGCCGGCCGCCTGGTGGTCGGCGGAACCTCAGCGATAGAGCCCTGGTCCTTGACCGCAGATCCAACTTTTGCTCCAGTCCGCCTCATCCTGTCCTTGTTTGAAGCAAGGGAGGAGGGGGAGCAGCAACCTCGAGCAGGTGGCCTGGGCCTAAAACGGGCTGAGCAAGGGACATGGCTCTGTCAAAGTTGGAAGAAGAAGAAAAAAATCTTTCATCGAGGTGGAGGTCGTGTGGCGGTAACGATGCCACCGAGGTGGAACCCTACATGAAAGTCGACTTCTGGTTGACCACAACGTGGCGTGCTCGGAAGGGACCTGTGCCTGCCTGCCTCCTGCGAGCTGTAAGCTGCGAGGGCGAAGTGCGAGGGATGGGAGGTGAAGGAGGGATGTGGGAGGAGGAGGAGGAGAAGGAGGAGGAGAAGGAGGAGGAGGGGGAGGGAGGGAGGGGGGCGGCGAGGCTCGCGAAGCTGCTGCAAGCTCAATGCCGAGCCATCTCAGACATCGCGGGGCGGTTCACTGGAGGAGAGGAGGAGCAATGGCAACGGCATTTGGCTTCTGGGACGCAACACCAACACCAACACCCTCCCACCATCAAGAGCCTTGGGTGCTTCCCGACTTGACAGCCTTCGCACCCCCCACCCTCTCACCTGTCTGTCTCAACTGTCGGTCAGTCTGCGCGCCGACCAACCGGCCGGGCAGCTGCCAGGACGGAAGGGTAGAGACAGACAGGAACCGGATTGGGCCATGTGGCGGGATGACAAGCGTGTGTGGTCAGGGCGAATACACCGGGGAGAGGGGAGGGGGAGGGGGAGGAAGGAGGAAGGGAGATGGTGGTGGTGGTGGTGGTGGTGAGGGTCGGGTTGTGGTGGGCGATCATGGTTCATGGCAGTCGATGAACCCCCGAAGCTTGGTGGTTCCCCAGTCCAGGGGCTGGGCTGGAAGCCCCAGACGATATTCTCTTCGTAATCCATGTGTGTGTAGTAGGCAAGTGCTGGTGTGTGTGGGTTGGGTTGGCTGGCTCGCATGCACATGCACCCATAACAGTGCGCCCACAGCCTCCAGTGTTGTCTCCGTATAGAGCCAGTTAAGCTATCAAGTCGATAACAGGGCCATGCATGCACACTCGCGCGCACTCAACAATGCAGGCGCAGAGATGACATGGAGACGTACATGTGTTTTATTGTATTATTATACATGCCTGCTGCACCCATACATCCATGGGATGTGTCGTTATCCTAGTATCAACCATGGGCCCTGATCCATGACACCAGCAACTGGCTCGTCAGGCAGCTTACCAACTCAGCAGCCGTCGACAGACGGACACGACTGTCACTGCCACCACCACCAAAGAGGGAACCAACACATGAGCTCTTACGAGCTGTGAATGGTAGATTTTTTTTTTCGGTCCTCTGTTACTTTCTTTTCTTTGACCGCCAGTTCACCAGTCGTCCCCAGGGTGTTCCCAGCAGAGTACTACTACTAGGCGGAGAGCGGCGTGGAGCATAGTTGAGCAAACGAAAGAAGCCGGCGTCGCTCCTGGGCTCGGTCTTAGGCTGCATGCATTGGCCTTGGTGGGAGGGGGGATGCGGCGGCTGGATGAATAAGGATAGGGAGATGGTATGGGGCCATGGCTGGCACTGGATACTGCGTACCTTACAGACAGAGAGAGGAAGGGATCGGAGGCTTGGTGTCCATTATTAGACGCCTCGCTGGGGAGCCTGTTTTGGGACAAAGACAAAATGCTCGGGCCGGGCCTTTTCTTCTGCTGGTTCCATGGGCCGCCGCCGCTGGTCCCCGAAACGTCCAGTTCAAACAAGCCCAGTCCCAAGCCTCACCCGACAAACTCAAACTCGCGCGAGAGAGATGTAGCGGAATGGGCTACGCGCAAGCACAGACGGGTTCTGGGCTCGTGCTCCCTCGCGCTTTTGACTAAGGTAGGCAAAGGCTCAGAGGCTGTCGACTGCGGTGTCAGTTCTGCCAACCCGTCCGTGTGCCTGGCATGCTTGGCTGGTGGGCACTTTGTCAGTTCAGGGCCCAGCCCGAGAGGGCAATTAGACCATGGGAAAGAGGGAAATGTGGGTTCCAGTAGGTTAGGTAAGGTATGTCAAGCCTTATTCAACCGCCCTTGTGGCTCTCTCTGCCCTGCAGCTCATCAACCGTTGCCATTGCCTCGACAACACACTCTTTCGCAAATACTGTTGAGGTGTGGTGTGTCTAGTAAAAAAAAAAAGATTAATTTGGGAGGGGGAGCAGACAGCATGCTGCTGCAGTGCGTGCCTCCATTAAAATTATGGATATGCAGCTCTAAAAGAAAAATTTTCTTCCTTTCCCCCATTGGGTTCTGTAGTAATAATTCAGCCAGCATGGAACCTAGCCCGCCGCCATAGGAGCATAGGAGCGGGAGAGCAGCAGCAACTTGGCTGTACGCCATAAAAAGCGGTTTTTTGTCAGGGTGCTGCAGGGGTACCGGTCTTTATGTGCAGTGGAAATGTTGCGGCGCGGTTCGTTGTAGACTTTGGAAGGAGTCAGAAGCTGGTTGTGGTTCTGGCTTTGGTTCTGGTCCCCCGCCAAGATCGTCTCGCCGCCAAGGAGTCACCAGTGCCGCAGCGTGCGTCAACGGCGGCCATTGGCGCCCAAGCCGCCTTGGTAGTGATCATCGCCAACCTGTCGCGACGCGCGCGCTGATGCTGACGCTGGCTGACACCGACGCTGACACTGAAATAGATGGCGGCGCAACGCCTTGCTGGTTGACGACGACACAGCCAGCCATGCCAAGGTGGTATGTCGCATGTGTCGCATGTCGCATGTCGCTGTTGTGCCTTGGGGGCGTCTATTCTCGGGATCCTGGGAAACCGGGGCTGGCTGTCTGGTGTCCGATACGAAATGCTGTGTGTTGGGTTACGTTGCGGAGCGGTGCGATGCAGTGCACCATGACACGGATCCTTGTTTTGCGCGCCGCTATTTGCCATGAATGGCTTCAAAAAAAAAAAAAAACATCCATCAACCAAATTTCGTCCGCTCTATCCTTCACCGTCGTTTGCGCCGACGCATATATCCAGAGAAATGGCACCGTACCAACCTAACGTCGGTTATTAGCCCGTCACCTGCACGCCAGCCGGCCGCTAGCACTTCTTGCCCAACCCAACCCTTCCAAGCTGTGAATCCTTCCTCCACTGGCCCAAAGAGTGTCACACCTTCTCCACGCTTGCCGCCGAGTGAGCTTGTCTCCCGGGGCGTTCCTGGCCCTGCTAGCGCGCCTTCTTCAAAGATTGGTGTCGAGGCGTCTCTCACACCACGCTGTCACAGACTTGCAGCTCCTCTCTCCATGCACAGGTTCTCGTCCGCGCTTCTTTTGCTCAGGTCCTTCGTCGTTTTGTGGGGGCCCAATGACGACCCCTCCTCCTCCGCTCCACTCAATGCTCGCTCGCTCACATTCTGCTACCTTCTCGTACTTGGCCCCCTTACCTTTGCACTGAGCCAAGCACAGATGCTCGACAAAGGGGGGGGGGGGACCCTGGACCCAGGTCCTGGACAGCGCATCGCCTATGACTTACCGGACCTCCCTCGAACTAAGGTGGTTCGTGCGAACGCATCGGGTGTTATCGTGGTACTGGAAGCAACATCCCTTGCGCCATTATTTGGCATGTCCGCTGCTCCATCCCCGTGATCCAATGCTCCACGTTTCGTGGGTGCGGTCTTGGCCCATCTCCGGCCTGCCGGGGGATCACTGAACGCGGGTTGCAGGGCGCCTACACTGTTGCGATACATTTGGGTCTGGGCCGCTCCAAGCCATGGTATGGCCGTACCGAGTGACATAACACCTGGGTTGAGGCCCTCGAGGCCATAATAGGCCAGGTATGCGTAGCTCACAGAAGTGAGAACTGAGGACGATTGTGAATAATGGCAAGGCGGCAAATCGGCCACGACCCCCCTCGCGATATAGACAATACAAGGCCAAGGGGCGACAATATGCCTTGCTCGCCTTGGATATGGATCGCCTGTGCAAGGCCAAGATTGATGATGGACATTTATGCAAGTGTCGTGGCATTGCGCTGGACAACAGCATCCATCCATCCCATCCCATCCCTCTTCGCACATACCATACATGGGCTCGGTTGCCCGACCCCTCCACGGGTCACAGACAATTCTAGCCTTTCTCAAACCCGTCTCTTCCCTCCCCCAGTCTCCAGATGAAAAAAATTGGAGCCGGGAAGGCGGACGGTACCATGCGAAGATCGAATCGTTCAACCCAACCCAACCATACCAAGGCAGGGGAGGGGGTGGACATGCGACGTACCAGCTCGAGGGGTGTGTGGCATATGCTGCCAGACCAAATTGACAGCGACGCCAAAGCAAGGACCCAAGTACATCTGTTACAACTTTAGAGACCGATATTTTATTACCTCTCTGACCGGTATTATGACATGTACGCACAGCGGCATGATGGGATTCGGACCTTGCCAGACTAGGAACCCGGTGATGCTGAGGCCATCGTCGAATCTGGCTCAGCGAGGCGGAGCTGGCTGTGATAGAGGGGACTGGAGCTCCATGCAGAGAAAGTGAAATGTGACGGCTGAAATGAACTGCTAGGGAACCGGGGGGTTGCGACGGCTTGGCCGTTGTATCACATATTATTGTTTTTTTGTTAATTTTTTTTTAATTATGATTTTTCTTCAACAATGTGAATGAGAAACGCAAGGTACCAACCAAACCCGCAGGCGGTCCTCCCTCATCCATCGCAGGCCTGTCGATGGCCTATGCCTTATTGCCAAACGCATGCGACTCCACAAGCTGCCCACTTCGACTTGGAGAGCTCTGGTTACTCGGCGCACCCCTTCACCCCCCGTCGGAGCCTGGCGCAATCCTCATCGACACGCCCCCACCCCCACCCCTGGCGACCGTTCCGCACACTCTAACTACTCGCTTTAGGCTTGGAATTCCTCGCACTTGTCGCTCGTCACGTATAGCCTTAGGCTCCTCCGTTAAGACGGTCAGGTTAAATCGCTACGGACCTTACACCTTACCTACCTGCCTGGCTACCTGTACCTTACCCGCACGCTAACCTGGGCTGGGCTGGGGTGCAATCAGAGAGACACCCCGGTTTGCTGCGTTTCTCCCCCCACCAGCCCTTTTCATACGCCTCCTTGGACCGACAGCTCAGTGCGCACTGCTTCTCTCGACAACCATCAAAAAAACGAGTTCCCTCGGGCCAGGTTTTCTTTTCTTTTTCCTCTCGTTTTCGCCCCCCCCTCCCCATCTATAACACACATACGTACATAGCTCCATCCCAGTCTCTCGCTGTGTGTCTCGAGTCTCGACTTTCGGCCAAGTCAAAGCAAAGCAATCCCGACCAACGTGGGTCCGCGCCTGAGGCTTACCTACCTATTCCTACCGACCTTTCTTCTTTCTGCCGAATTGACAACTTTCTCTTAACACTTCAACCCGACGCCCTCGTCATCACTTCGCTCTTCATCCGACCTTGTTTGTTTCTCGTCGACAGCAAACACAGTCTCGCCCTGGCCCTTTAACTTTTGCCCCCGTTGGCGCCCTCTAATCTGCTCTGCCTCATCAAAGCTCGTCTCATCTCCGCCCATTGGTTGACAAGGCCCTGGGAATCACCAATCAAAGCCGTCTTTCTGCCTTCATCACTCACTACGAGCCACGCTTTATCATCTAGAGGACGTCCTTGACTCCCAGGACTGGCTCCCCTTTCTTCTCTCCTCCTTCCTCAAAGTACTTGCCTGAGCCCGACAACTTCGACGCCTAACCCATCCAGCCCTTCAATACAAAGGCCATTTCCGCATTCAGCAATCCATCTAGAGCCCCAAACTTCTTCGCCCCCCCTCAACTATCTTGCTGCTCAAGCTCGAGAGTCCTGTAACTTAGCAGAGAGCCATTCTTCGCCCTCGAGGTGCTCTGTGCAATTTGGTCCCCTTGTCAACGATTCTCCTTGTCCTGGTGTTTCTCACGGTATAGAAACGCCCTCGACAACTGCGTCTTGTATCGTGAATCAAGGCGTTGTTGTTATACGACGCAAAGGCTTCTTGAAGCCGCTCCAAAGGACGTAGAACAGACCCCGACGAGTCGCCGCGCTGGCCCAACTCAGGAGCGAGACTCCGCTCTGCCTCTTGCGGGCAGAGTTGCCGTCCATCGCGGGTGTGCAAGACCGTATCGACCTTGTGCGCGCTCCGCGCTCTTATGCAAACGGCCCCCGCGTGGGCAGGTCCGGCACACCGGCTGTCACCGTGGATATCGCAGCTCTCCTCAAGGCTCCAGACTCGCATGAGTCGTCCGTCTCGCCGCCTCGCCAAGTTCAACAAGCTCCTATTCCTGTCCCCGTACCAACCCTCCCGCCAGCCCCCGTGCCGCACCCGCCTTCGAACAAAGCCTCTCCCATCGCAAACCGGCCAGGTGCGCATGTTGCGCCGCCTGTAGCTCCTGCTCCAATGCCAGCTGGTAGGCGCAGCATGCCTCCCCACACCTCGGATCAGCCCGTGAAGAAGCAGAGTAAGTGGTCGCCCGAAGAAGATGCGCTCATCATCGAGCTCCGCGGTAGCGGAATGAAGTGGGAAGACATCTCCAAGCGGTTGCCTGGTCGAAGTGCCATAAGCTGCCGCCTTCACTACCAAAACTATCTCGAGCGACGAAGTGAATGGGATGAGGAGCGCAAAAACAAGCTCGCAAGACTCTACGAGAGGTAAGGACAGCCATCTGCGCCGCCCCAAACGCACCCAGAAACATAATCATCGAATGGACCTTTGAAGTTTCTGAACCTCCTTTATTTTTATCTATTTATTTCTTGCCCCTTTCAGCTTTGTTTGCCGAGTCAACTAACAAAAAACAACAGATTCAAGCCAGAGATGTGGGCCAAGGTTGCGGAAGAGATGGCCGTGCCTTGGCGAGCAGCCGAAGCCATGCACTGGCAGCTTGGTGAGGCCGACATGGCTCGCCGAGCCGGCGTGATCCCATTTTCCCTCGCGTCTGTCAATGTCGACAACAGCGCCAACCACCGGAACTCGCCCTCTCGCAGCCACGCCCACTCGCAGTCTCAAGGCAGCTTGCCCCGAGATCTGCGTGCTCCCTCTCCCCGAACCATGTACAACCGACCACCACCCATGGCACCTGTTCCCAGTGTTCGTCCCATGGTTCCTCGCCGCGAATCTATTCCCCCCCCTCCTCCCCCTCACCTGTCTATGGGACCCGACCCCAACGAGATTCATTACGTCCCAGGGCCTGGCCTGGCCCCAATTCAGAACCAGCCCCCACCGCGAGGAGGTGGCCTTCTTCCTGGAATCAGTGAGCTCACGACTGGTGTGAGCCCTTACAGCACTCCCGCGGGAGCTCCTGGCGTTCCAATGACTGCCCCACCGGCCCCAGGACCGCTTCTTCCGACCCTCGCCAGCTACGCGATGGAGACAACAGGGTCCAAGCGGCGAGCCAGCCCTGACCGTCTGCAACGGGAGTCCAACCATCGACGACGCATGGCATAAGCCAGCTTTACACTCTCTGATCAGCAGGGATGAGTTGTTGGCAAATAAGGAGTTCAACTTGGTTTGTTTGGGAATCATTAGCCGGGGTTGGGGACAGAAGGTTGTTTTGGGACAGCAGGCGACACGAAACGGCGCCGCACGGGTTTTTTTTTTTTTACCAGGGACGGAAACACTTGAACATGAACACACACATACAGCATCTGGGTTGCATCGGAACGAGGATAAACTGGAGGTCGGAAAGCGGGTTCTCTTTATCTGCCACTTGAAACGTTTTGAACGAGGATAAAAGGGGCTTTTTTTTTTTACGGATTCGACAAACATATCTTACACAAACAGCATATAAAGGCATGGGGCGATGACGGGATGGGATATGAAGGATTATGAGGCGAAAGATGCTTTTTTTCTCTTCATGTGGACAAAAATCAAAAACACATGCTGGGTTTTACTTTCTTCATTTCGTTTGATTGTCATTTTTTCAGAATGGTTTTTTTTTTGGTCTGAGTGGTTTTTTGGTTTGGCTAGGGGCGTACGCGATGAAGCAGGGGGAGAGAGGCGAGGGTTTGGAAACCACCAACCCGAAAAAAAACCTTGCAGGGGGTTGTTGGGGTTACTTCGCTCTTCTCTCAGGTACACTTTTGTTTTTGGCCTCGGACAGGACATGATGAGCCTGGAAGAAGGGATGCCTACGGGGAACTGGGATGAATGACATGTCATTGGATTTTGGGGACAGATTATTATGACACGGCTGGGATGGTGTTTGCAATTTTGTGTTTTCTGATAGACCACACGAGAGTTGATAGAGAAGAGGAAAGTTGTACAGTTACAGTTAGTTGGTTCGAGTTGAGGTGGCAAAAAGCACAAGAGACCTGGTTTCATATGAGTTGTTTTCGCCTGAACATGGCAGCTTGCCGGTTAGCTCTTGCCGTGATATATCTGTCATTTTTAACTTGTTTTATTAACCCCCCCTGTTAAGGTAGTTTTCTATATATTTTCTTTTCCTCGTGTCATCCGATGTCAGATCAAGATGGTCTGCTACATATCACCCACCAGTTGTCCCTCTCATACCCCGTTTCTTCAATCACACCTCCAGCCGCCAGGACATCTTCCTCCAGCTCACCTTTGCGGTAGAGATGATAGTAACGCTGGAACGTCTCCCCTTGACCCTGGGGAGTTTTCATCACCCACGGCACGAGCGTATCCTGGGCGCTGTTCTGGTCCCACCCACGACGACTGTTCGACTGCTCCAGGGCCCAGACGTACACGAGGACACGGCCTTCGCGGGGACGCACACATTCAAGCAACGCAGCTATGGCCTCACGTCTCCGCTCCGGGGTGGAGAGGTGGTGGATGACGGCTATGCAAATGGCAAAGTCAGCTGAGGCATGGCGGTATGGCAAGACGAGACCATCCGCAACAGCAACATCCACATCGCCCTTGCCGCTAGGAGCAGCAGTGTCATTCTCACCATCGGGCTTCCGCGTCACCGCCGGTCCCTCCCAGGCCAACCGGACCAGGGCGGCGCTGCGGTCGGAGCCCATAAGGTGGACGTCCCGGTTGATGCGGAGGTACTTGCCGTTGCCGCACCCGACGTCGAAGCCAACGCTCCCCGGCAGCTGAGAGTTGAGGAACTGGGCAACAAAGGGCCATGGCTTGTGGCGTGTGGCGGAAAAGTGCGGCGCGATGGCCTCGTAGACAGCGTGCACGTGCGTGGCCTCATATGTCTCGGCCTGAGCCGACGACGACGACGACAAGATGGTGGACGACGGCTCCTCGTGTGGTGGTTGGGCATGATGGACGGGTGCTGCTTGCGGTCCGTCCTCTCCCGCCGGTATCGCCGACGAACCACTCGCCATGGCGGGAAAAAGAGACGGCGCCGAGAACAGACGTCGAGGAGGAAGAGGGGACCCTTGGAGGGGAAGACAAGCGACAGGACCGAAACGAGCAAGGGAAGCCTGTGGCTGCGGTGGGAAAAACTGGGGGAGGGTGTTCGCTCCCCCTTCCACGGGCGCTTCTATTCCGTGGTTCCCGTTTGGGGGTGGCGTGCGAAGAGCCGGGGTTGGCAGAAGAGCAGACGAAGAGAAGTCTGAGCGTCCTCTATCACGACGTCGGTTGGAAGTAGATGTCTTGTGCGCAAGTACGTGCGCCAGCGAGCATGTGGTTGGGCAGCGGGTTTTTGCTCTGGATAAAATTCTGACCGGGGTGGTGGGGTGGTGAGTTGTTCCAGTTGTCTCATGGAACTAACGTGGTTGATAAAACAAGTTGGTCGGATTTAGCCATTGGGATTGAGATTGACAAGCCAACCAATTGACCTTGAAGCAGTGACAGGTCGAATGTTTGCTCTTCCCCAGCTCTCCGACAGATTAAGTACCACATGCAGCCCCATTGCGGAGGGAACCATTCGTCTAGGTGACACACATGAACCAACAGCGACAAAGACCAACAGTTGGCGGGTGGCTTCATTTTTGGCTTCATGCCAGCGCTGTCGAGTTTGAACCAGAAAAAAAAAACCGCCAACACCCTGGGCCAACACCAAGCAAACAAGCTAAAAAAGATCGTGCCAGCCCCCTGGCCCGCGAAGTTGCTTCGGAAGCTTCCCGCCAACGGCCCTTTTCATCTTCAGGGTTCTCCCATCCCCACACAGTTTAGCAATCTCCAGCTTCCCCTTTTATCTCCATGGCGCTTTGTTGGCGCTCGCGACGCCTCACAATTCACATCCGATTTGCCCATTATATGCACATTCGAACATGGCGTCATTTTTCTCCCATCCCCTTCCCACACGGGCCACCGACATCCCTTGGCTCGCGGAGGGTTGGGGATGCGAGGGCTTCTCCTTCTCGTTCCCCGTCGACCTGGTCCCCGTCCCACCCTTGCCTGCTCATGCATTCGAGAAAATAACCCGCGCGCGCCTACAAGGTAGGGTCAGCGGTGCCATGCCATGTACCACGTTGCACGCCCCCTGGCAGGACAAACCGACGGACAGCACACACTGCCTCGACAGGGGGGCCCGCGCAGTGCTGCCAATGCACGACATCATCCGCGATCCGCCCAGGTTGAGGTTCGGAGCCTCATGAGACACATCCAAGTCGCTGACGGCGGCGCTGGCTGGCGCGCGGATAGCTTCCCGGGGCGGAGCCGCTGACAAGCTCGGACGCCTCGCGTGTCTTGCTTCCCTGGGCGAACGAGGGGGGTTGGTTTCGAGCCAAGGAATTACCAAGGAAAAAGGGACGGGGACCGGGGGTGGGAAGAAGGACAGCGTTGTGAGACAGGGGACTGTTGCAAAAAGGTTTGCTTCACTATTTTTGCCCATCCATCCAAGCCTTTCAAGGGTTGCAATCAAGAATGCATAGCCCATCCATCCTCGCAACGCTCCTGGCCGCGGTCCTTGTAAACTACTCTGCTCTACTTGACACGAACCCGTCCTGTCATTCCCTTAGCGCCCGTTGCTCGGCCCTCTGGAGCCATCCGCGAACCTCACCTAGTCCCCTGCATGTTTATGCACTTGGTGCGCCTCCATAACCCATGACTGCCTGCCTCACTAATGAAACGGCATCTGCGGATCAAAGGGGTGTGTGAGTATGCGTGTGTGTGTGTTGTGCGCCACTGATGCTGAATGCCCCTTGCGCTTGGTTCCATGACCGTAATTAACGGCCGTCTTCATTTCTTGCCCGTGTTGAGCGGGCTGTTGGCGTCAAAAACGTCGGTGGCGATCAGCTCTGGATAGTTGACACCGCCTTCTTTGAGCACAGAGTCCATTGTCTCCATGATGAGGATGGACTCAGACCAGGGCATCGAGTCGCTCTGCTTCTTGCCGTCGCGCAGGCACCGGGCGCACTCGTCGGCCTCCCAGAACATGCCGTGCCCCCAATTATCACGCTTGGGGTCCTGGGGAATGGGCATGGGCACCAGCTCGACGTGGCCGTTGCCGTCCTTCTTGATGACCTTGTACTCGGTTGGCCTGTAAGCAGGACCCGTCACCTGGATCTCGCCGCCAGAGCCCTGGATGCGGATGGCGGGACCGCCAGTGTACTTTCCGTCCAGGTCGGTGCCAAGACGCATACTCGTCGTGGCAATGCCCATGGCCTTGTTTTTGGGGAATTGGAGGATGATGCTGGTGGTCTCGTCGGCGCCTGTGTCGTACTTGTTGACGGCAGAGACAACGTTGGGTACCTCCTTGAGCTCCTCGCTCTTGGTGTGGTAGATGGTCTGGAAAACCCAGTTCAGAGAGTAAACGCCCAGGTCGAGAAGACTGCCTCCAGCCAGGTCCAGGTTGACCATTCGATGTGAATCGGGGAAGTCAATCTTGCCATTGGGCAGATCCATGTTGAAGGAGAGATCGGCTGTGGCCACGAGCGTTAGCTAATTAGTTTCCATAGTGCCATGTGTAGCGTGTTTAAGTCAGCCCGTGGAGGGATTCGCCTTACCCATAACTCTGTACACGGGGCCAATGGCACCAGATTTGATGAGTTCTCGAATCTGGATGCTGAGAGGGAAATATCGGATCCAGACAGCCTCCATGAAGAAAACGTTCTTCTCCTTGGCTGCCTCGACAAGCTTCCTGGTCTGGGCGGCAGTCACGGTAAGGGACTTTTCACACAGCACGTTCTTGCCGGCCTGGATAGCAAGCATGGCGTTCTGAAAATGGTGGCTGTGAGGAGTGGCGACGTATATGATGTCTACGTTGGAGTCAGCAACAAGCTCGGCATACGAGCCATAGGCCTTGGCCGAGACAGGCCCGTCAATCTTCTTGATGAAGTCTGCCGCTCGCTCAGCCGAGGTGGAGGAGGCAACGGCAACGATCTCATGATGGACGTCGTGGACATCACGTACAGCCGGGTCAGTGAGGAGATCCTTGGAGAAATCTACACAAGCAAAATCAGTCTTGATCAAAAGTCCAGGTATATGAAACACCAATAAAGGAAAGGAAACGACAAATGTTTAAGAAAAAAACAAAAAGATAAAAAAGATAAAAAAGACTCACGCTCCGCAATGCCACCGGTAGCTAGAATGCCCCATTTGACAGAATAGGGACCCATTGTGAATGTTGCTATCGAGGTGATGTAAAGCTCGAGACGCTCGAGTAAGATATCTTTCCTGGGATCGTAAACACAGGAAAGGCAAGCAAAATAGATGAGAGGTATTTAGGTTGTTTTGTTTTGTTTTTAAAATAATAAAAAATGAGGAGCGGCTGGAGACGATGTGCTCTTTTTATCTCTTGCCATCAATTCGTGGCAGCAAGGTTGCGGGGTAAAATTGCGGTCCTCGACGCTCTCGTGGGAGTTCTCCATGTCGGGAAGCAGATTCCGATTATTGTCATATATGGCTAGTTTCGCCGAGATTGGCCAAGCAGCCCCCAAGATATCATCCCCGTCCAATCAATATTCCCTCGTACCTGTTGCTCGCCGATTCGTGCGAGTCGAATAGCGACCCCCATCGTGAAGACCTATCCCGCGAGCGGTTGGTGCGAGTCACACACCGAAACCCCGCACCGGACGTGGCCAGCGGTGGACACGGGGATGGATGGCGGAGAGCACTGCGGAACCGGCTCGGGGCTATTCACTGCGAGGACGGCGACCTTATTCGTGTCCGATCAAGGCAGTAATCGGCCAGGACAAAAAGAGCGGAATAAATTCCTCGTTCAAAATATTGGAGCCTACCCTGCATGAGAGACGCAGCGGACAATCGACTTCTGGGGTTTGGTCATTTGTCATCCGTTATCGTTTCCGTCATGAACTTGATATTGCCTGGTTTCCAGGCTAGAAAATCTCCTCTAAAAGGCCAATGGCTGGCCGGAGGGTGCTGGGTCGGACAGTTTGCCGATTGCTAGCTAGTTGAGCATGGGAGAGGGACAAAGTCCCACAGCCACAGTTGGAAAAATAAAAAAAATCCAGCTTCGCCCTCGGCTTCCTGGACTTGATGATTCTCTAAGAATTCGCAATCAAGGGATTACTCATGGCGTTAATTGTTTAGTCGGCTTGTTTTGCTGCGAAATACCGAACCCAGCGTGTGGCATCTGGACCTTATCAAGATGGATGTCATGTCCTGTGTGTCTGGAGATATACCGAAAAGTCTTGAACTAAAATTAGAAATGATAAGAAAAACGGCCGATAACTGTTTCCATTCTTATTTATTGACATATTTCCGCTCGAGGTTTGAGGATTGGTGTAGGAGACCTTAGTTAATCAACACTGTACGGCTGTGGATGATGTGAGTGGCCGACTGCGACCCGCATTTACGATGCAGCATACTCCGTCAACTCAATGCCTCATCTTGCTGGTCCAGAACACATGCTCAAGTTTCAAGCTCACCGCCCAAGATAGCCATCTTCAACCTTAGAAGCAACTACTGTGAACCATTTGGATCCCGCTACTTCGTCGTCATGGCTCAAGCATCCCGCCTCGCCAAGGATTTGACCCTCAAGGGTTCCTCTACCACTATTCCTAAGCTGGTGTACGGCACAGCTTGGAAAAAGGACCAGACCACCGACCTCGTTTACAAGGCCTTGAAGAACGGCTTCCGTGGCATCGATACAGCAGCGCAGCCAAAGCATTACAATGAAAAAGGCGTTGGACAGGGGGTCCAGAGAGCAGTTGCGGACGGTATCATCTCGAGGGAGGCTCTTTTCGTAAGACGTGCCTTGGGTTGCGGCGCATGCGTACCATTGGCTGACGGAGTCAAAGATTCAAACAAAGTTCTCTCCCCCAAGCGCCCAAGGCGAAAACCCACCTTATGACCTTGATGCACCGCTGGTCGACAAGGTTCATCAGTCGGTGCGCTCCTCGCTCAACTACTTCACCATTGCAGGCCAGGAGCCGTATCTAGACAGTGTCGTCATGCACAGCCCCATGAGTACCATCGAGGAAACTGTTACCGTCTGGAAGACGCTGGAGACGTATGTGCCTGGCAAGATCCGAAACCTTGGCATCTCCAACACCTCCCTGCCGGTGCTCAAAGCCTTGAACTCCGAGGCCACGGTCAAACCCAGCGTTGTGCAGAACCGCTTTTATGACGAGACAGCATTTGAAGTAGCGCTGCGGGCCTACTGCCGGGAGGAAGCCATCGTGTTCCAGTCCTTTTGGACACTGAGCGCTAACCCAGAGCTTTTCCGGACCGCGCCCGTGTCTGTGATCGCAGAGAAGACCGGCGTGCCTCGGGCGGTGGCATATTACGCTTTGGTCCTGGGATTAGAGGGGCTAACCGTATTGAATGGAACAACTAATGAGAAACACATGAAGGATGATCTAGAAGGCCTCAAGGTGATTGGTGCGTGGGCTGAAGGAGATGGGACCAAGGATTGGGCTGGTGCCTTGGCCGACTTCAAGGACCTGATTGGAGAATTGGAGGCCTAATCAGAACAGTCGTACTCATCTATATTTCTTCGATTTCTTCTTTCTTCTTCCCCCCCTTTTTTTTGTTTGCCTTGGTACAATTTTTGTATGCGCATGTTGAGGTGGCTTGATTGCAATGTCGTCTTTGTTCGCTCAATGACAAAAGTACAATGGGAGCAAAATAATTAGTAACAAAGCACTATTATGTACAAAAGGATTAAGAGAACAAATGCAGATGTGGTGCGGACTGCGTGTATCTGGTGTCAAAGACTTTGGCCCAATAGGGTGTTTAGAGTTGACCATTAATTACTAGATTCACATCTCCAACACGCGCGCCACACGGGAAACAAAGGCTGTTTGAATTGCAGGTATATATTGGACGGGGAGGAACTGGAGTTTTAACGTCTCTGTCTCCCCCAAATAAATCTATTCCTGTTTCTGGGCAAGGAAACTACCCAGGAAACTTGGCACATTTCGTCAAGGCAAGCACGATGGGGGAGGCCAAAAAACGAACTCGAAGATCAAAGAGATTTACCCATACAAAAAGGCGTCGCACAAAGCCCAACAAACAAGAGACTATTCAGGAATCTCCGAAACAAGATCCAGTGTTCGATCCCGAATATAATTACGGGCTCGTTCCCAAAGACGTCTATGAAGCAGCCTTGATTCTGTACAATTTTTCCAGACAAACATCCCGTCTCGGTGAATCAGCCAACACCGCTCACCAAACAGTCGGTCAGCCGACACAAACGTCGGACTCTGACAAGCAGCTGCCCAACAGCCTTCCGCAGCAAGAATCTTCTTTCATCTCATCCGGTACTTTGCAGCAAATCCTCACTTCCCAATCCGCATCCACAAAAGAATCCAACCAAGCACTTGGCCCATCGTCCCCCAACTCCATGGATACAGTCTCCGATCGAGAAGACTAGCATTCTGGCTACATTTTTACCATCTGTACACTTCATTGCCATCACGATTGAGAACATATTCTACGCAAACTCGAAAAGCTGGAGCTAGAAACCACTGAGCGCAGAGGTCTGCCACCTCTTCGTCCTCCATTTCATAACTCGGAAGTTCGACGCCGAAGGCTTTTACACGCTGTGGACATGGAACCGCCACCCTATGCTCTACCTAGACCCGATAAAACACAAGTTTATACCAATGACAGAGACATGGCCGCGCACGACTTTGAACTTCGCCCGCAGCGGCCTGGTAAGCGAGCAAGTGGTATAGTTCAAACGGCCTCTACTAACAATATGCAAGACCTGAGAACACTCAACAGGCCCTATGAGCCTGTAGCTCCTGGGACTAGACGCTATCTATCATCCTCACCGCCATCAAGCCTGGATGGAAGTGATAGCGCGCTGGGCTGCCGCCGAAACTTGGACCCAAGCGGGACTCAAAGTCCCTTAGCCACATCTCACACCTCCCTGGAAAATAACAGTGATGGCTTTGGATTGTTAGTTCCTCCCCCGTCTCCGCCCCCCCGGCGGTTCATGCTGAACATAAATCAAAGCTTCGAAAAAATTAGCCCGACATCATCATCCAAGACTGACCAAAGCACCACAAGCAAGAACGGCACGGCTCGACCCGAAGAATCAACCGCTCTCCCACATAACCACCCCCTAAACCGGGCTGCAAGAGACCTCTGGCGTGAAGGCTCCCGCGTTGTTCGCCGGCCCAGCGGGGCTGTGGACGGCGGTGACGTGATCCATTGGATGATGACCAGGAAGGGAGGGATCAATGCCTCTTGGCCGCAGCTCGAAGAGGGGGAAAGAGCCATTGAAGAAATGCGCAAAGAGACAATCGACATGGGAGAGATCTGGCGCCGGCACGAGGAGGAGCAGGAATCGACGAGACTTCGAGAAGAGAGGCGATTGGCCAACAAGCGTCGATACCGGCCGAGGAGTGAGTGGGATAGGGAAAGGGCAGCTAAAAAGGCAGCTGCGGCGAAGCGGGTTCTTGAAGACACTGAGGATTCCGAGGCTGATCGGGGTCAGACTGATGATACGGGGCACATCGTGAAACGAGCTAGGGTGGATGAAGGTGATGTGCCTTTTGTTGGTCGAAGCGAGCCCCCGACGTAAGCTGTTCAACCACCCTTCCCTTATTTTCGAGTCCAAGGCCTTGAACTTTTTAAATATTATTATTCTGCATGGTTAGTGGAGTATGCACGAAAAATGGCGTGGCTATAGCCCGCCAAACTAGTTGCTTTCAGAACAGACACAATTCCACAATTGTGGTAGCTTGGATATCTTTTCGCGTGAATTTGTTTTTATTTTGTCACTTCTGATCGTCTATCATTTATTTTATTGGTTTTTTTCTTGAGGAATGTCCTTGGCAAAAGTGTTTGCCACGATAAAGGGGAAACAGGCCGTAGCCTCAAGGTAGACCTGCGTCAGTCGAGTTAGCATCCCTTGCTCAGGCTACAAGAGCAATATAATCAGTTCACGCACCTTCACGTTGTCAGCCCCAATCTTGATTTTCCCCCAGGACACAGCCTCATCCGGCCTCGCGCCGGCATCGCTGCCGTCAAATTCTTGAGCGGTGTTGATGTAGACGGCCGACTCGGCCCCGTTGCGCATCAGGCACGCGTTGGCAATGTGGTGCTTGACGATACCACCTCCGAGGATGATCATGCCGGCCCTCTTGGCGCGGACCGAGATGGTGTTGATGCGGCGAATGTCCTCGACGAGATCAATCTTGAGCTGCAGGGGGGACGCCTTGAAGGTGTGAAAGTACAGCATGTCGCCCAAGCTGCCGTCGGTAATGGCAGGGCAGAAAACGGGAATGTTGTTCTTGTAGGCCCAGTAGTAGACGGATCTCTCATCGTTGATCTCCTTGCCGAGCCGGTGGATGACCTTGGAGGGGGTCCAGTTGATCTCCTCCTCGGTGCCCTTGCTGGCCTCCTGCTCCTCCAGCATCTTGTCGAGAATGGGCACGACCCAGTCCTCGAAGGCGCAGTAGTTGGCATTGGGCACGATCAGGTTGCCAATGCGATTGAGGCCCTTGCGGCGCAGCTCGGCTCCCGGGGTGCTGAAGGATCCAACATATGTGTCGGCGAGGCACTTGATGAAATCCTCCTCGACACCGCCGGCGGTGGTGACGATGGCCGATACGTGCTTGTGCTCGACGAGCCATCGGAAAACACCTCGGAGACCGGACGAGATGAGGTTGGACGTGTAGCCCAGGAAGATGGTTGTCTTGTCACCTGTTTCAGGGTCTCTCCAGGCACGCTGCAAGATTGATAATGCATAAAGTCAGTGAAGGCGTACTCTTTCTTCTACTACTACTTCTTCTTCTTCTTTCTTTTTACAGAGTTCTTGGTGTCATGTGTATTCGGACCACCAATCTTCTCTGTGAGGGGTCGGTGCTTGGGGCTGGATGAGTTGGCTAACCATGTCATTGATGATCCTGACTGCCTCGCACATGGACGAGGCCTGGAACCCCATGTGGCGCATGCCCTCGAAGAGATCCTCGGCTGAGACCGGGCCCTTGAATTTGTTAAAGTCCAGCTCTTCCACCTTCTGAGCATCCTTGGGCATTTCCTCGGACTTGACGAGGACCGCATCAGTCGCTCCAGTGGGTGGCGCACCGGAGGCATCCATGATTTAACAGTGAAAGGAGAAGAAGAAGAAAAAAAAAACACTGTCTATAGCAACTGAGCCAAGGGAAGGAAGGGTTGGTGTGTTGAGAGCACACGAAATGATGGTGAGGTGAGGTAGGATGCGTACCAATCTCAGGCACGATGCTACCAAGACCTTGGAGTTTTTCTTTGGTCGGACTGGTCTATTTTTTTAATCTCTTCAACAAATAGCTGGTTTTGGGTTTCATTTTTTTTGTCCTCCCGAGAGGCAAAAATCCCGGCGCCGGGCTCCGCAGATGACTGACCACACAGCGGGGGGCTAGCGGATAAAAAATCACACTTGCAGGTTCTGTTATACCTAAAATGAAGATGACGAAATGAATCAACAAGCGAGCAAAAGTAAGCTATAACCTATTTATAGTTTCTAACCATGTTTTCTTTATTGCATTTAAATTTATTTATTGTCTTTAATTTATCGGCTTATTGGTACCTGGATTGCCAGTGTGCCATGCAATCTATCGCCTGCTTGAGGGGCAAGTGGGGATGAAAGGATCCTAGGCATGCAAAGAAGAGAGCATGTTGGCTTGAAGAAGGTCGTGTGGCTGGGATGGCAGCAGAAAATGATGGAGAAGATGTAGCTGAAATGAACGGCGCTAGTTACGCGAGCATGTATTTTATACAAGAATACACATAGCAAAATTTGCACCTCTTGTTGGACCGCATCAAGTCTCTTGAGTTCCCTTGGGCGTGTGCAAAAAAGTGCGACCAGTTCCATCTGTAGGTGTGGGCATATGAGCGCCCCCGCACAAAAACTAGGCATCGTCCGGTCTGGGACTAGCGCATCACCCCCGTGTGGCACAGGCGAGCAACTGGAGCCACTGAGCCACGGCTAAGCGGTTCACCTTTTTCACGTCTCGTACCTAAACTAAAACTGTCCAGTAATAGGCGCCCGCCACGCGACTCGCATCCACTTGTTTGGCCCCATTTTGCAGCGCTGAGGCTGCAAGGTCCATCTTCAATCCTTCAACCTTCAAAACTGCCTGTCGCCGGCTTGCCGTCAAACCACCACATCGCCACATTCCACCTCGTCCGGCCTCCCGCGGCCGGTTCATTTGGTGGACGGCATCAAGTTGCTTATTTCACACCAGCAAGCCGCGACCCAGCGCTTGCCTGCACACGCAACGAACACGCCCAACCCCCGTGCGGCTTGACGGGGGAACCTCGACAGGTTCCTGGTTCCACCAGCCACTGTCGTGTCGAAAGTCAAAGCACCACCACCTTCAATCACACAACCACTGCCGTCGTATCCTGTCCATGCAGATTTCTTACTGGTGCATGGGCAGAGGTTGATTTTTTTTTATCCCACGACCACACTCAGGTCCTCCCATTCGTCGCAATGTACGTGTCGCCCTTCGTCGCCCGTCGCCAGCACCACTGCACCATCCACCCGTCAACTCCGTTCGCGACAACTCCCCATTCGTCTTGATGCCGGCCCGCTTCACCGCGTCAGGCAAAACCAGACCTGCCCCCTTGTGCTTGCTTGTATATCAACACCTATGCTTACCTTTGATTCGTCATGCAGGGCTTCTAGATACTCGAGGTACGAGCGGTCCAGGTCACCAAGGGATCGTTCACCCGATCGCTATGACCGGGCCTCGCAGTACAGCGACGGTGACAGGCGCCGCTCCTCAGCCGAGGTAAGATCGAACAATTCGACCTTTCCGCCTGGTCGCGACTCATTTGGCGACCCATTACGAAGGGAACCCCCACGGGCGCCCAAGGCATTAATCGACGCCCCAAGCGGACCGCGGGGTGGAGGCTTTGCAGGCGATTTTAGAGGGGGACGCGGACGTGGACGAGGACGTGGGTGGTCTTCCCGAGACGAGAGCAGAGATCGTGGACGAGATAGGGACATTGAGTACCGCGATCGATACCGGGATGAGCGAAGTCGAGAGCGTGAACGCGACCGTGAACGCGATAGGGAATGGCGGGAACCGAGAGATTTCAGATCACGCCGCTCACCCATCGGCCGCGCAAGATCGCCTACACGAGATTTTCGAGATCGAGACCGAGATGTGCCGCCGCTTGGAGTAGACGCCGACAGGTCCCGACGTGGTTCACGAGATGGTGGCCCCCCCTCGGCGGGTTCTTCATCCTCCGACCCTCCATTCATGTCGTACCCTCGTGGCGGCGGCTTCCATCGTGGACGCGGAAGAGGACGTGGTGACTGGTCTGCTGACCGTGGGCGTGGGAGAGGCCCGTACATGGATGATCGAAGCGACCGCTACCCAAGAAGCAGGTCCCAAGAAGGTCGCTGGGGTAGAGATCGGGATGAGCGTGATCGGATGGATAGAATGGATCGCTATGGAGACGTGGATCCTCGTCGCGATCCTCGAGATGAGCGTGATCCCCGCGATCGTCCTGAGCTGTTCCGGTCCAAAGTGGAAGCTCGAGCAAATGCTCCTCATGACCTGCTACCACTCACAAACAAGGAAGTATCGCCACCTCCCGTCGCGCCTTCGGCACCAGCTTTTGGATCCGTCCCCAATCGAGCTTTGAGTGTTGGCGATGGTTATGCTCCCGCTAGCGCTGCTGCGAAGGCGCCTCCAACTGCCCCCCGTGCCTTTGGTGACCGACCTCATTCTGCCGGACATTCTGGAGGACACGAACCATCAAGTTCTGGCCCAGCTAAGCCCCTTGACAGTCCCCCAATCCCAGTTGGACCTCGAGCTCAACAACAGAAGCCTCAGCAGCGCCCATCGAGCAAGCAATGGATCAACCCGAACTTGAAGAAGACCCCGGACTCACCCAAGATGATGATGAGATCCCCAAACGTTGTATCGCAGCGCCCTTCCCTCCATCGCGATACCTCACACTACGACCATCATGAGGATGAGAGGCGACCGCGAAGTAGCGACGCGAAATCTGATTCTCATCTGTCAGGGATCGATAACCGAGCTCGGTCGCAGTACAGCGCTGAGCCAGGCGAGATCACCGTCAAGTCGGAACAGGAATCTCATTCGGCTAGAGCGTCAGAGGACAGAGATTTCCGAGCTTTCAGAGATGCCAACCGAGGAGGTCCAGGACCATCGCCAACCAGTGAGAGCATGCCCAGGTTCCCTCACAATTCAGGATCACAAGCGGAAGGACATCGCGAGCCCTCCAGGGAGGCGCTGAAGCGCAAGCGCAAGCGCCCTCATGTTGGTGTAGTGAGGTTTGAACTTCCACCCAAAACTGTGCCCTCTGAGCAAAACTCCGAGTCGGACGACGATGAAGACATGGCAGATTACTTCGCAAAGGAAATTGAAAAGACCGAGGCTGAGTTGGCCAAGCTTGAGACGCCCAAGCTACCAACACGGGTCATGTCCCGATTTGCCGCATTGTCACATGGAGCTATGGCTAAGATTCTCGGCGAAGGCGAAGGACTGATGGAAATGATGACCAGTGCACCCCCAAACATGCTTGAATTGATCGAGACATCCAAGGAGGACAAGGGGATGATTCAGGCCGAGGAGCCCAAGATGGTGGTAGAAAAGCCTCTGCCAAAGGAGATGTCCCCGATTGTCGAGAAACAGACACTGGTGGAGGAAACCCAGCCGCCAGAGGAACTCAATAAAGCTGAGAAAGCAGAGCAGATGATGCCAATTGATCAAGTCAACAAACTGGAAGAAGTCGCTAAACCTAAGGAGGTCGAAAAGTCCGAGGAAACCGAAGAATCCAAACAGATGGAAGAACCTAGGCAAATCGGCGGACTCGAGGAAACCGAAAAGCCAAAAGAAGCCGATGAGTCAAAGGAAATGGAGGAAACCACCGCTGCCGAGCAAGTCGAAAAGCATACAGAGGAGGATTCTGGTATGGACCTGGACAACGAACCAAAGCAAGAGCCGAGTATAAACTCCGCTAAAGACCCAGCTGATAATCAGGATAATGATATTGAGATGGCAGATGTTGTGGATGCTCCTCGGGCAGCACCAGAAAAGGAAGAGGAGCAACAGAAAGCATCCGAAAACACACCCAAGGATGTGTCTGAGGACGTATCCGTGAAAACACTTGAGAACACCTCCGAAAATGCGATTGAGAAGGCATCCGAGAAGGTATCTGATGGGATTTCCGAGAGGAAATCCGGTAATATACCCGAGAGAATTCCTGAGAGCATACCCGAGAAGGCACTCGACAAGGTAGTTCAGGACGCAGCTGAAGATCAACTCAAAGATGCCCCTCATCCTCTGCCTCAGGACGTTCTGGAGAAACCATCTGAAGATGCCACCGAGAAGCCGCAGATCGAGAAACAGCCCGAGAAACAGCCCGAGATGATCGTCGAGGAAGTGCTCGAGAAGGAACCCGCGAAAGCCCCTGAGAGCATCCCCGAAAAGCAACAACCCGAGAATCTCCCTGAAATGGAACTGGACCAGGCACCTGAAAATGTCTCGCAAAAGGAACCCGAGCGGCCGCTAGAAATGGAGCCAGAGCAGGAACCCGAGCAGCCTGCACCTGAGATCAATGGTGCATCAGAGGAACTGGCAAAAGACATTGTTGCTCCCGAGCGCGAACCCGAACCCAAAACTGAAGAAATGGAGATTGATGAACCAACCACAACAATCCCCCCTGCTCCTGACAGTGCAATTCCGACAGTGGAGAATGCCAAAGAATATATCGCTGACAAGCCTGCCGATGCTGCCGATTCGGAATCCGCGAAGCCTATGGAGACCGCTCAAGAGGTGCCCACGGAAAAGCCCCAGCAGCCTCTGGAGCTAGGCCCCAGTGTCCCATTGGAGACAACCGAGCTGGCCTCAAAACCGCCCAGCACGCCTTCGCAGGTAGACGACGATGAGACGGAATCCGAAGATGATTCATTCATGAATATCGACACCGTCAATATGGTAAGGCGGTTCATGACGACTCCACCCATCGACGATCTACCGGACTACAGTTGCAAGCCCTGGGACAAAGATAGGGCATTTCTTAACACTCTTCAGTCGGATTCAGCTATCGATGAGTATGTTCTCGAGCAGCTTGGCAAAATCAGCCTTCAAAATACCGCGGGGCAAGATCGCGAGCGGAAGGTCTACCGAGGCAACTATATCCATTATCTAAAGTTTGCCGCTTCGAATGATCCTGCTGCCGTAAAAAGCAGGGGTGGCAAGTCGTCTGCGGACGGCAATGGGTCCACGACACCCGAACATAAGCATGAAGGCAGTGGTCGTGGCCGGCGCTTTGCTACTGAACGTGATTTGGAGCGAGTATTGCAAGCATCTATGCGTGAGGATGAGGAGAGAAAGGAGCGTGAGCTTAGGGCGCAGAAGGAAAAATATCGCACTGAAAAGGAGGCCATCATACCTGATATGATATGGACCGCGGAGGACAAGGAGCGTATTCAGTACAGAGATGACTCTGGTTACACGCCGGCTGATCGACTGGTTTCAGCTTGGCGCGTTCTCCCCCCAGTGAACAACTTTACGGCCGAAGAAGCTGAGCTTTTTGAAAAGCGATACTTGGAGGCACCGAAGCAATGGGGCAAAATTGCCGACGCTGTCCCGAATCGAGATTTTGGCGCTTGCATTCAGTATTATTATATGAACAAGAAGGAGCTTAATCTCAAAGAGAAGCTCAAGAAGCAGCCTAAGAGGCGTAAGAAGGGCGGGCGAGGCAAGCAGAGATCCAGTGCCCTGGTGTCAGAATTTGGGAACGGCGAGAATGAGAACGAGGAGAATCACGAAACGGGTGAGAACGGCGAACGGAGACGACCCCGTCGAGCTGCCGCTCCGACATGGAATTTCGAACAGTCTGCCGTTGAAACGGAGAATTCGACCCCGTCAGGAACGCCGAGCCGACGTGGAGCATCTACTGCCAAGGGTGACGGCGAGAAGGTGGATGGAAGAAAGGGACGACGCAAGGCCAAGGAGAAAGAACCAAAAGTACCGAAGACCAACCAAGCATTGGCCGCGGCTCCTGCAGCAGGGCCTGGCAAAGGCCGCTCGAGGTCTAATTCCCGGGCAGTTAATACGGAGACGAATCAGGCTGTCTCAACGCCTGAGGCCAATCGACTGCCTCCTCAGTTCGAGCAGACGCCTCCATCCGGCATTCAACCTCCGTTCCCTGTTCAGCAGCAGCAGCCACCTCAACCAGTTCAGCCTTTGGAGAGACCGCAGCCTGCTCCTTCTTCCATTGCCGAAGTAATGGCTGCCCCATCGCTTCGACCTGAACCACCACAGCCATCTATGTCAACCTTCAACTTGGCCCAGCCCCCACAGGCGCAAGAGCGCAAAGCACCGACACAGGCATCAAGCTACTGGAGTGTATCTGAATCTAACGACTTCCCACACCTCCTACGCGCTTTTGGATCGGATTGGACAGCAATTGCAGCCCACATGGGGTCCAAAACGGCAGTCATGGTATGTTGTGTGTACCTCTATTCTGGATTAATGCTTACACCCGTGACAGGTCAAGAACTATTTTGTGCGACAAAAGGACCAAGGTAAGACCGAGTGGGAGGCAATTGTGCAGGAAGCGGACGGGAAGCGTTCGAGAGGCGAGAAGCGACCAGATCCCCCTCAGCCATCGAGCGGCGGCAGAGGCAGGAGGTACGACAGTTCCACACCAAGCGTGCCATCGAGGCCGCTTGCCGTTGCTCCCAGCGCCGATATGCACAACGAACCTCCATTGGCCAAGATGGAGGCTGCCAGCCAACCTCCCCGAGTGCAACAATCATTTAGTAGCTATGGGGTCCCTATCGCTCAGGCGCCGGTGCAACCCCATGTCCAGCCGCCAAAACAGCCGTTGGCCATGCAGCCTCATCCTTCGGCCCCTCCAGTTTCACAGACAATGTCGCCTGTCGATGGCTCGAGGCCGCTGCGAGCACCCATGCAACCATTCAGTTTCACCGAGCGCGAGCGGGAACCTCTTCAGCAGCGATTGCCACTACCTGGGAAGGTTTCAGCTGGACCTCCCGTTGCAGAGCCACGGGAGCAGAGGCCGCTGGCTGCTGCACAACCTCTCCAACCAGCACAGAATGACCCGATGGCTGAACACAATGCACAACTTGAGCGACAGAAGATGGAGATTCATATGCGAGAGCAACAGCAACAGCGGGAGATGCGCGAACAACAGCAACAGAGAGAGATGCGTGAACAACAGCAACAACAACTAAGGGAGAGAGAGAGGGAGAGAGAGAGGGAGAGGGAGAGAGAAAGGGAGAGGGAAAGGGAGAGGGAAAGGGAGATGGAATTGGCTCGGCAATCAGAGCGTCCGCCGCTCAGGGTCAAGCAGGAGCCGGATGTTGTGGTACAGCAACCTCCCCCTGCACCGCAGCCGCACCAGCAGCCGCACCAGCAGCAGCACCAGCAACAGCAACAACAACAGCAACAGCAGCGCCCATACGAACGGTTTGGCCACCATCGCCAACAGTCCAGTCTGGGTCAACCTGTGGCAAGACCACCACCACAAGCACCAGAGCCTGTCCGGCCTCAGGCATATTCTTCGCCTGCACCGCAACCAACAGCCGCTCAACCTGTTCGAAGTTTGCTGAGCGACCAACCTCCTGCCCGGTCGCCTCAAATGCATACGCCCACGAGCCGACCTGTTTCGGCAATTCCACGACCGTCATCTGGATCCATGCAGGAATCGTATGGCTCGACAACTCCTCACGCAAGCACTCCCACCCCAGTGCCTCCCGTCCCTGCACCAGCAGCACCGCCGCAAGCCTCAGAGCCTAAAAAGGGAGGAATCAACATCATGTCTCTCCTCAATGAAGATCCACTGCCGGCGCCGAAGCGCGTCAGCGAGGTTGCTGGCGCTTCCGTCACACCATCACAGACGCCTCCACCCCAGACTCTGTCTCGTCATGCACCGCCTCCTCAGATGCGCCGGGAGCCGGAGGCCCAATATGCCCCCTATCGAGGACGATCTAGCGGTACATCGGCAATGCCGTCTCTCAAGCCGCCATTTGCAGATTCCCCTCAGCCGCAGCAGATGGGAATTCCTCCAAGGCCATCGATTGGCGTATCAGTGGAAGCAGCCAGCGCGGACAGGGACTATTATCGACAGAACCCTTACCAACCAACATCCCAGCCAAGCGTGACGAATTCTCCTCAAACCTCTCACCGTTATCCTCCCGCCCAGCCAGGCCAAGTCCAATATCAAAGCCAGGCCGGGTATCCCACACCTTATGGAGGGGGAGGCCAGCAACCTCATGCCGGCTCGCCGAGTGCGCAATATGCAATGCACCCGACCTCGTCCCGTTCCCGTGAGGTTCCACAAGGCGGTCGTGAGAATTCTTGGCCACACCCCCACCAGCAGCCACCACCGAGCCACCAGCAATCGGCTGGATGGCCATCACAACCACCACCAAACACCTCGCAGCCACCGCAGCAGTCCTGGTCGGCTCCACATCCTGGAACTAAGCCAGGAACACCAGCGCCAGCTTGGTCAGCGCAGGCGCAGGCCCCCCCTCCACCGCAGCATCACCTGTCCATGCGAGATGATGCAAGAGGAGGGTATTACGGATCAGCGCCTCCGCAGCAGCCGCCGCAGCATCAAATGCAGGGACGTTACCCACCGCCCACGTCTCGAGGACCAGACCCTGTCCCGCAACAATCACAAGCATATCCCCGCTACGGATCTGGCCCTGGCCCTGTTCCCCCGCGAGATCACAGAGATCTTCCTCCGCGTGGCTACACTCCAGCTCAGTATGACCCCCGTGGCCAGCCTCCCCCGGGCCACGGATACCCAGGCCCTGATCCAAGGGAAATGCAGATGAGAGACGCCAGGGGCGACCCCAGAGACCCCCGTGATCCGATGGGCAGAGGATTACGACCACCACATGGGGACTACGGGCATCCCCAGGACCAGTATCGAAGATGAGGAATAATAGAGTGAAGGACTTGTATATCATCTGACAGGAAGCGTTCCGATGTTCGGCGCATGAAAGACGTTTTTTTTTTTTATCAAATTTTTATCCTTTGGTTGGAGTCAGCGATTGGGGAAAGGCTAACTTGTATTCATAAAGACGTGGATTTTTTTTCTTGTGTTGAAAATATGTAGATATTTGGGAGCTATGTATGTGACCAGATGCGATGAATCTTGAATATCAACTAGATGTTGACAAGGGGTTGCCGACCGTTTCCGTGCTCTATATTTGCTGTCATGACATGAAGGTGCCGTGTGTTCATCAGTACGCTGGCGCATGTGCCTGGACCCCACCATGTATCCAGCTACCATAACAGCCCCCCACCAAGGAACGGACATCTCCAATTCCGGGCGCGCCAACATTTACAACCCAACCAAAACACCACAGCAATGGCTTCCAACCCACGGTCCGCGTCCGTCATGGGCACGCGCGAAAAGACGTACTTTGAACAGCAGCGCGAGGCTCTCATAGGCGAGATTGCCATGGTACGTAGCTGGTCCAAGAAACCTCCCCAACTCCCCCAACTCGTGCGCACGCGACGCTGGGGAACGAGAAGAGCAGCGGGGCTAACGACGGGCTGCGCGGTGCACAGAGCTTTGAGCATGTGCTCGCAAACATTAACAAGCTCAATCGGTCTCTTGAGGCCGTGGTTGCGGTACGATTCGCCCTCCTTCCCTTTCCCTTGTCCAAGCCTGACCGCTCTCGGTCATGCGCGTGGCTTCTTTTATTTATTTATTTATTTATTATTATTATTTTTCTGCAATGGCTGACAAGGACACCCAACAAATAACAGGTCGGCAACGAGTTCTCTTCGGTCGAAGCGCTGTGGTCGCAGTTCGAAAACGTCATGGGCAAGGAAGAGGAGGGCGGGACCGAGGGCGCAAAGGACGAGCATCAGCAGCAGCAGCACGAGGCGGAGCAGGGAGTGAAGCGGGAGGAGGCATGATGAACGAAATATGGATTGATTTATCCAGTGATACCCACCAGCTATAAAGTAAGGAAACCAAAGCCTATTACTACTATAACGAAAGACCCGAGACAAGAGCACGGGTGCCCAGACAACAAGCACGATGGAGAGAGCCTAGCTGCAAATCTTGTGGATCAAATCTAAGCTAGATGGTGGGGAAACTTCACAATGACGCATATCGGGCAATTGTTAGATGTTTTAAACATGTTTTGTCCTATTCCAGTCCGGCGACTCAACGGAATCATGCTACAAACAGAAGAAAAAGAAATAAGAACAAGAGGAAGAAGCACCCGGCCACCGGAAAACCTCCAATATGCCCCATCGAGTACAGAAAAAAAAAGAAGTCCATGTTCTCTTCCAGTTCACTTTAACCAACCTCCCAAATAAACCCATCTTCTAAATCATCCCAGAACACGCGTGCTTCTCCCTATGTACCGTTCCAATCCATAACATACCATCCGCGGCCTTTCCCTGCTGTCCCCTTGACCCGAGAATCTACACTCTCCCGCACCTTGTCGGGAGAGCGCTTTCCAGCGACCTCGGAAGGGCTCGTCCCGGTTGACCATCGCTGGCGGAACTTCCTCATCAGCATGTAAAAAGCAACGGAACCATAAAAAACATAAGGCGCAATCGTTATAAGCAACAAGATTCATGCGATAGTCATTACAACTCTTTTATGCCGGTGTGCCCACCTTGCCTGTACAAGTCCTCGTCTTCTGGTCAGACAGAGGGCAAGCGAAGAAGATGCAACCAAAGAGGGGGGGGGGGGGGGTGTGTTTAGAATATCCGTCTCTCTTCGAGATGTCGTCTGTTTCCGATGCAAGCCTCTTAGAGGAACTGGCACTTTCTCTTCTTCCTCTTGGGGGCCGTCACGCCTGCCAGTGAGGTCCTCTTGTCGTGGCTTGAGCCAGAACCACCAGAAGCGGCAGCGGCCTCGAGCGTTTTTCGGTCGTTGGCAACAACAGTAAGGAGAGCCCGCTCAAAAATCTCGTCAACACCGCGCATCTCCTTGCTACTGCACTCCATGTACTGAGCATTCATCTTCTTGGCGACGGTCATGCCCTGTTCTGATGTGACAGGAGTGAGGCCTTGGGTCTTGAGCATATCGATACATGTCTTCTTGTGGCGGAGATCTGACTTGAGGCCGACGAGAAATAGGGGGGTGTAGGGGCAAAAGTGCAGCACTTCGGGATACCACTGTTGGGGACACGAGGTCAGCACTTTGTTCGAACCTGTGGGGGAGGGCCAGGCAGTGGGTGGGAGAGCTTACCTTATCCAGCACGTTATCTAGCGAGTTTGGGCAGTCAATGGCAAAGCAGACGAAGATTAGGTCTGTCTCCGGGTAGGAGAGCGGCCGCAGGCGGTCGTATTCTTCCTGGCCGGCGGTATCCCACAGTGCAAGTTCCACAGTCTTGCCGGTGGGAGGATGGGTAGGGTAGGTGATGTAGTTCTCGAAAACTGTCGGGACGTATTTCTGCGCGGGCGTGGGTTAGCAAGTTGTTGTTTTCTTCGAGTTCGGGGTGGCCAAGGTGAGCGTGCGTTTGTGGTGCTTGCTCGCATCCACGGCTCTGCATCTAGCCGGAATACGTCATTCGACTCACCTCGGGGAAGTAGCCTTGGCTGTAGCTGATGAGCAAACAAGTCTTGCCGCATCCACCGTCGCCGACGACGACAATCTTCTTGGAGTAGGTGGGCGCCTCGGTCACATGGGTCGCTGCCGACTCGCGGCCTGTTGACGAGCTCATGGTGCTGCTGGCTGTGCCCTCGCTGGAGCGGGTTCGCTGGTTTCGATTGTAGTCGTTGGAGTCGTAGTACGAGTTGCTGAACTGGTACGATGAGGACATGCTTGAACGCAATGCGTCTGTGGGAGAAGCGAGAGGTGCGGATGGTCTCAGGCGTAAGTTCGCCCGAGAATGCGGATGCCTGGTGTTTGTGTTGTGTTGGTGCTGGAGAGGAAGAAGCGACCGTCTATTTAGCACCAAGCTTGGGGCCTAGTAGGTAATATATTTAGGCGCGAAATACGGTCAAGGGCGGAAAGAAACGTATTCTTGGGGCGGTGGCAGTTTAGCCCTGTTCGCTGTGTGATGCGGGGAGAAGTCAAAGTGGCCAGCCAAAAATGAGAAGAGTGGTTGAAGTGTATGGAATTCAAGATTGAGTACGAGGATGAGTTTGAAGGTGAGAAGAATGTCTGTCGCAAGTTGGACATGCACCGACTTGACCAAAGGCCGAGTATCAAGTGGCCATGTCTTGTTGCCCACTCCGCTTGCGCCATGCCCTTGTTGCGGCGCCCTGTTGCACCAGTTACCGGCTGAGGTCGTTGGCACAGCAACTTGGGAAGAGCGCCCCAACAGCACATGCCCCAGGCCCAGGCACCCAGGCACCCAGCCAGCCAGCCAAGCCAGCCAAACTAGCGAAGGCCCCAAGGCCCCAAGGCCCCAAGGCCCCAAGGCCCCAAGGCTTCAAGGCCCCCAGACGGGCGGGCAATGGTTGGAAACTGGAGACGGGGCCCGTGCACCAGCACAAGAGAATTTTTCCCACGCCATTGATTTGCCCCGACGCGATTCCGTTAATGCACCTCTCTAACAAACTTGCAGACTCTCACACGCCGAGCTGTCCGTTACTATTGCTGCTGCCGCGCGACGCTCCCGGCAAGAGTTGTTCCTTGCACCACCACCGATCCATCCGTCAATCTACGCACAACCACACAGACACCCCCCGGAACAAGCCCCTCAGCCTCAGGATGGATCTTCAAACACCCAGCAAGTACATCACCCTCGTCTCAGCCGACGGCTTTGAGTTTGTCGTGCTTCGCGAGGCCGCCATGGTCAGCCCCATCATCAAGGGCATGCTCGACGTGAGGAGTACGTGAGAAGAAAACCTCTCTGCTCAGCAATCTCTCACAAATGGAGAGTGCCCAAGCAGTCAGCTCACAGCTTTTGACAGGTCAGTTCGCCGAGGCCAGGGACGCTCGCTGCGTCTTCCAAGAGATGAGGTGGGTTTTTTCGCTTATCCATGTGCTACCTGGTGCAAATCATCTTGCTATCCGTCGGCTTTGTCCTTCTTTTGTGCTTTCCCCGCCACCTTGACGATGATGAGCTCAGCTTTGACCGTCACTTGGCCCCTTCTCGGTGGATTGATGACAAGATCATGGAGATTTTGCTTGATAGAACAGCCGGGTTCGGTTCTGGCTGATCTGGCTGATTGCTCACTACACTTGACCTGACCACATCCGCACCCACTTCTTCACCCCACGGTCTCCAGGAATGCAGAATTGAGAAGGAAAAAGAGAAGCTTGGATGCTGATCGTTGGAAACAATAGCGCCATGGTCCTGGATAAGGTGGTTGAGTATTTTCACTACTGGTACCGTTATCGCAATAGCGAGGATGTGCCTGACATGGACATCCCTGTTGAGCTCTGTCTCGAGCTGTTGGCCGCTGCAGATTACCTGGGCCTGGACCAGTACGCATCCCGACCACCAGATCCCGGTCCGGCCGCATTGAGACTAATTTCGGCCAGGGCAAATATGAGTATGAGGTGACCGGACCAAAACATTGGGGCTTTTTTGGTGCCGACGCACAACAACAACAACCACCTGCATCTATAAATGCACCCCATTTTTGCTATTTTGCTTGTTTTGCACCCATTGACATCTCCGCTTGCGTGGAGATCACCATGAACCGGTGGGAGTATCGGAGTTCGAGCGGTAAGGATTTGGCATTGCTTGTATTTGACGTCTGTCTGGATTACAATTAGACACGCCGCAGTCCACGTCACGTCGCGGTATTGATGATTAATGACAAGAAACTTGCTACCTGAGGTTGCGGTGCCTCTTGGGTTGACCAACATGTGATTTTTAGCCTTCCGTGCAACCCTCGAACAATGAGACTCAGTGCTCTTTGTTGCTACCATTTCAGCATATGCGTTCTTCCTCATTACTCCTCCATGGGTCGAACGTCTATTAGAGATGGAAAATGAATGAATCCCCCTCACTCTGTGTGATAGTTGACGCATTGAGCTTTCACTTTTTGTGTGGGGGTACATAATTGCATTCATAGTAAAATTTATGGTCCGTTGTAAGCTTGCGAAAAATGAGAAGTGCATCTGCGTCGCATTGGAGGTAGTCGTGTGGTGGTGGATTCTGGCAACAAGATGGTGACCCCACGATTTTCTCAGTGGGACCTGCTTTCTCAATAGATAATTACCAAGAGATGTGTAAATGGTAACTGATCATCATACTCACTGTCGTGCACTGGGTTGTGTCATTCGTGGTTGCATGCAACATTCGTCAGTAAAATGATTTGCTCTGAAGCTTGCCCCAGAAGTCCAAGCCAAAATTTACAGCACCTTCTTTCACAGGCCCCAACACGCTGACGACCTACCTTGCAACTACAACAATTCGCAGCGACAGATGGCCGCCAACACCTTCGAGACGCAGGGCGTCCGTGTCGCCGTAGAAGGCTGCGTGCGTCCTCTCCCGCCCTCCTTGGTTCAGCAATGGGGCCATTGGCTAACTGTTTTGCTGTAGGGACACGGCACCCTCAACGCCATCTACGCCTCCGTCGCTGAGTCGTGCAAGCATCGCGGCTGGGATGGCGTCGATCTGCTCATCATCGGCGGTGATTTCCAGGTGCGTTTCTAGCATCCTCCTTGTACATGACGATTTACTGACCAGCATATCTAGTCCTGTCGGAATGCCGCGGATCTGAGCGTTATGTCGTGCCCTGTCAAATATCGTCACCTGGGCGATTTCCCCCAGTACTACTCTGGGGAGCAAAAGGCGCCCTATCTGACCATATTTATTGCAGGAAACCACGAGGCAAGCTCGCACCTGTGGGAGCTCTACTACGGTGGCTGGGTCGCACCAAACATATACTACCTCGGCCCTGCTAATGTTCTTCGGCTGGGACCGCTTCGTATCGCTGGCATGTCTGGCATCTGGAAGGGTTTCGACTATCGCAAATCCCACCATGAAAGACTGCCATTCAGCCCCGATGATGTCAAGTCATTCTACCATGTCCGAGAATTTGATATACGAAAGCTTCTCCTCATCCAGACACAGGTGGATGTGGGATTAAGCCATGACTGGCCACGTGCGATTGAAAAGCACGGAGACCAGGAATGGCTGTTCAGAAAGAAGCCCGATTTTCGACGTGAATCTAGGGATGGCACACTCGGCAATGTGGCCGCAGAATACGTCATGGACAGGTTGAGACCGCCGTATTGGTTTTCTGCCCACTTGCATGTGAAGTTTGCGGCGATAAAGTCGTATGAAGATGAGGCGTCGTCTAGCGATGAAGCACTCAAGCCCGAAGCACCCCCCAAGCCCGTGGCTGCAGAAGAAGGCAACCCGGACGAAATTGACTTGGACATGGACGAGGATGAAACAGAAGAGACAAACCCGCCTGCCCCGGAACCGGAGAAACCTGAAGAAACAAAGACTCGGGCAGGTGAGGAAGTATCTGAAGAGCTCCGGGCACAATTGCCTGCTTCTTTCGCTCGACCACAGCCAAAGCGGATTCCTGGACAACCAGTGCCAGCCGGTATTACCAACAAACAAGTCCGCTTTTTGGCCCTCGACAAGTGTCTTCCCGGACGCCACTTCCTCCAGCTCTGTGAGATTCAGCCTTTCAAATCCGAGGCGAACGCTGAGCACCCGCCAGACGGTAGCTCGCCACGCTATCGATTGCAGTACGATCCTGAATGGCTCGCAATCTCTCGTGTATTTCACAAATCGCTTGTGATCGGCGATCGAACTGCGCAGGCAGCGCCGGATCTAGGGGAGGACCACTATCTCCCACTCATTGAGGCAGAGAGAATATGGGTTGACGACAACATTGTTAAGGCCGGCAAGCTGGATGTCCCAGAAAATTTTGAGATTACAGCCTCTCCGTACATTGTAGGGACTCCCGAAATTGTTGATGAACAGCCAGAAGAGTACACCAACCCCCAAACTGTAGCATTCTGTGAGCTTCTGGGCGTCGAGAATCTGTGGGATGCAAGTGACGAGGAAAGACAACAACGGAAAGCTCAAGGCCCACCACCTTCAGAAAGAGGTGGCCATGGTGGTGGAGGCAGAGGATTTGGTCGTGGAAGAGGTGGTCGCGGCGGCGGTCGTGGTCGCGGCGGCGGTCGCGGTCGCGGCGGTGGAAGAGGCAGAGGCAGAGGTCGTGGAGAGCACAGGGGTAGGTGGTAGGCAGTAATTATTAAACCAATCGCCAAAATTGAACTGAAAGAGGCGGGATTTGCCTATTTAATCGATGATCGATATGTGCCATCCGCAAGCTGGGAGGCTAATGTTTCAGCTCGCTAATTTAGTGTTGTCGCGGTTGCTTCCCACTTCCAGCCCGTCTCTATGAACCTAATTCCTTGCGAAACCATCCCAAGAAAAATGCCCTCGTCGATAAGAAATCATGGAACACACGAAAAGCAACGATTTAGGGGGCCCGAGGCGCTTTGCTTATGATGTTCTCCCACCGTCCTCCATTCGACTGCTTGAACGTGCAGGCAGAACACCCGATGGCACCTTGTGCTTCAATATCAATGCCTACAGCATCGATGATCCAAGTCTGCAGTGCCATTGCTTGTCATACACGTGGGGAAATCCTTACGCGGATGGGGTATACTCGATCACTCACTTCAACGCGGTCAATGCCAATTACACGCCGGAGAATGAGGAACTGGTTTTAATCAACGGCCAGCCGCTCCATATCCAAAAGAATCTACACGATGCCTTACTAGACATACCTGAGACAGTGTTTGTAGATGAGTTGAACAAACCCACAGAGCAAGGAAAGACCTACCTGCATTCTGTAGCAGGCCAGGGTCTTGATGCCATTGTTGAGCGAGGTATCAAGAGAGATGCAAGTGTAGATATCCACGATGAATACGGTCGAACAGCGCTCCACTATGCCGCAGAGAGCGGCAAAGCCGAGTGTGTTGAAATATTGTGCAAAGCCGGAGCGCTCCGAGGAGCGAAAGACAGCCAGGGGCGAACAGCTATGGAAATGGCCACAGCCAAAGGTCACCAAGCAGTCATCTCTGCACTGCAGAGCCGTTCCGACCAGCCCGATCCGGAGCCAGCGACTCTTGTGAAAGATTTGAGGGGCGCAGACAGTCTCGTTTGGGTGGATGCGATATGCATAAACCAAAACGACATTGATGAGAAGAGTGAGCAAGTGAGCATCATGGACATGATCTTCTCCAGAGCCACCTTTGTGGTGACCTGGCTGGGCCCAGTGGATGACCATTTCCAAGTCGGACTCAAGACACTCAAGATATTGGCGGGTCACGTCGAAAAGTTCCAGGAGAGCCAGATTATACCTTTTGGCGGGCACGACATGGAGAAGTACGAGGCTGCAGGCATTCCCTACATCTCATGGGAAGAATGGGTCGCGCTGGCGAGTATTTTCCAGAGGCAGTGGTTCAAGCGGGCCTGGATCGTCCAGGAGGCTGTCCTCCCGGATATTTTGCTCATGTATTGCGGGAAGCACAAGATGCTCTGGCACGGGCTGGGCGTGGTGGCTGAAGCGCTGCGGCGCAACGAAGCCAAGCTCGGTGCTTCGCGATCCAAGAACTTTGCACCAGTCGGCCAAGTTGCCGTCGCCGTGGAGTGGAACATGGCCGAGATCTACAAGTGGCGCACATATATGCGACTGGCAGCAGGGCCAGACGCTGACAAGGCACAAGCTTGCAAACGCTTGATTACGCTAGATGAGCTTACGAGGTGCTTCTGGACCTTTCTGGCTTCAAACTTGAGAGACAAGATTTATTCGCTCTACGGCATCTTGAACGTGTTTGGGGAAGAGCGTCGGCTTTCAGACTATCGCAAGTCGGTGGCCAGCGTCTATACGTCAGCAACAAGCCAAATAATGGTTCAGGCCAGAGATATCAATTTGCTGTCGAGCTGCATTTTCTCCCCGAGTCGGCGTCGAGACATACCAAGCTGGGTGCCAGACTTTGGGCTGCCGGGCATAAATGCCATTCCAGACCTGTTTTCGGCGGACAAAGGACTGGAATACCACCCCCCAGTGGCCGATTTTCTCGATCAACCGACGCTAATGGCGGGAGGGTTCCGTCTTGGGCCAATTAACCAAGTAGCAGGTCGGCAAGGAGCTACTCCCAGGGAAAAATTCATATTTCACCCGTCCTGGTTCAAGCTTGTGCTGTCACTACAGGTGGACAGGGAGCCTGAGACCCGACGGCCTCTCTCGGATATCCTCTGGAGGACACTGTGCATGGACATGTCCTACGGCAGTTTTTTTGACGCTAAGAAATATGGTGCACGAGCACCTGATGCATTTGGTCATCAGTTCAAAATTCTCATGATGGTCATGATTCTGGCTGCAGGGGATGCACAGGTACTGGATCACTTTGGACTTCCGCGAGCTCCCGACGACCGGCAAGCCACCATCATTTTGGAGTCTTACAATCCCTTCGAGGAAGATCTGGCATGGGTTCTGGATGAGCTTGACAGATTCGCCCAAATTGACGGAGATCTCCGCTGTACTCCGTCGCGAGAGGAGGTGGTTGTGCTGTGGGATAGCTTTCAATACACCTTGTCACGACTTACACGGGCAAACGCGGACGGCAGCCCTGTAGATGTGACACTTCCACCAGACGTCATCAATGGAAAAGCACGGATCGTAGGAAACGGTATAGTGGAGACACAATCGGCGATGTTCAGCAGCTGTCTAAGCTTTTCGAACGCATACAACGTGGCATACGGCGGACGGCAGCTATTTACCCTGGCGGACCGGTATTTGGGGCTCGGCCCGCTCTCTGTCCAGGTTGGAGATGAGGTTTGGATCTTGTCAGGGTTGACCACGCCAGCAATCCTGAGGCGTGCGGAGCGAAGCGTAGAGGAGGCACTGACCGAGACATCTCCCGAAGATGCGTCCGCTCTGGAGTATCGCTTTGTGGGTGCTGTATATGTGCATGGCATAATGCGCGGCGAGGCAGTGGAGGGCGCAGAGGTGCAGTTGGAGGAGATTGAGCTCATATAGTTGGCTGCGTCCACGGGCGCACCCTTGCGGTTGTTTATCTCCGACGTCTGGGACATTGTTTGACGAGCTAATAGAAACAGGGCGCTCGTGTTTTGCCTTGCCTCCTGCTGAAGATGTCTGTGGGGTTGTTGGTGAAGCAATGGACGAATGTCAGCTGCGCCCAGGCCCAGGCACCGCCCAATAAGACGGCGGGGTGGCAGGCACTGCGCTGTGGCAACCACACCAATCAGGTAATGGTGTAAACAACTCCCCCAAAGTTGCCCCTCGGCCCAAGCCCAAGGGCCCTGGACAGTAAACCGTCATCGCCAGCACAAACGGCTTTATTTTTGGGACACACGCCCCCCAACGTCCAACATCCACCTACATCACCGCCGATTAACCTGGACATTTCTCTCTTCGTCTGCAGAAATATCGCCGCATCCTGCCCGCCGACGCAGCATCTCCGCCTGCAGCCTGTCTCGGCAACCACCACACCGCATAGTGAGTCCTGCAGAACTCACATGTCTATCGATTGCCCCGCTAACCGCTGGAATGCAGCATCGCAGAAGAAGCAGACGACGGCTACGACGACGACGACTGCTACGACAACGGCCGCCACCATGGCTCAGTTCTTAACCACCGTGTTAGTCCCCTCTCTACAGCCTCCTTCACCACGTTGCCATCCCATCCACTTGCCCTCCCATCACCGCTACCATGTCGCTATTCCGGTACCTAAGCCCCAAGTCCTTGTCGACGATGAGCCAGATGGAAAGGACCATCATACCCGTCTCGGCATCCCCAGAACCATACAAGGGTCGATTTGCAGATAGATTTGAGGTGCCATTTTTGGATTCCAACTCGGATCGCTATGCGAATCTATATGACAGACACTACGTCGATGATTACGAAGACGAATACCTTGAGCAATACTCGGAACAGTACCAACAGCACTATCAACATGCTTATCGAGAGCCCTACCAAGAAACATACCAAGAATCTTACCACGAACCTCCTTACCATAAGCCCTACCAAGAACATCACCAAGAACCCCACCCAGAACAATATGCTGAGCTGGTTAACGAAAAAGTGGCTAACACGAACATCAACGAGGACAGTAACCAGCGAAGGAATCAGTTCCGCCCCCGTGTGGGTAAGAGTGGCACCGCTAGCTACCAGCTGCGGCAGTACGCCGAGGTGACGCTTGGTGGTGGAAGCTTGCGCAAAGTTGTCAAGCTGCCCGAGGGCGAAGATGAGAATGAGTGGTTGGCTGTCAACAGTAGGCACTCAAGGCAGGTCCAAAAGATGGAAACAAGATATGCTAACAAGATTCAGTGGTCGACTTTTACAACCAAATCAATCTCCTGTACGGCGCCATCACCGAGTTCTGCTCCCCCCAGTCTTGCCCCGAAATGAAGGCCACCGATGAGTATGCACATGTGAGCAAACGAATTGCCAACTAGGGCTAACGAAAAAAAAATAGGTTTGAGTACCTCTGGCAGGATAACGAAAACTACAAGCGCCCAACCAAGATGCCGGCTCCGGCCTACATTGAACAACTAATGACATGGGTTCAATCCAACATTGACAACGAGCAAGTCTTGCCCAGCAAGATTGGTATGTTTTAATTTTACTATATTTCCTGTCAAGTTTTTCGGTTAACATTTTATCAGGTGTGCCATTCCCCAAGTCATTCCCAGCACTTGTCCGCCAGATCTTCAAGCGCATGTACCGAGTTTACGCACACATCTACTGCCATCACTATCCCGTAATTCGAGAGCTTGGTCTGGAACCTCACTTGAACACGAGTTTTAAGCAGTATGTGCTTTTCGTAGATGAGCACAGCCTTGCCAGCGGCAGGGATTACTGGGGTCCCCTGGGGGATCTCGTCGACAGCATGTTGAAAAGTGATTAAGCAACCCCATGGGAACATCTTCAGCCGACGGACGAGGGTGGTGGAGTTTTGGTGTTAAGACAAGACCTTAGAGCACAGTGAAACATTAATTGTATGATGGTTATAATGAACCGCGATGAGGGGAGCCCGGATAAATGGGAATTTGTTGGGCTGCAGTCGCATTGAGGGGAAGTAGACAAGCACAAGAATTGAAGTCACATTCCATTTTAAACATTGTTATGAAAAACAAGATGTAAACGAAACTAGTGAAAGGCAATAGCACGTAGCATTTCCAATATTTGCAGTCTTCATTTTCATCTGAAACCTGTTGAAGCGCACTGCGACGGCCTGGTGTTATGTAATCCCACCCAAGGAAAAATGTGGATGCCTTAGCCTATCCAGGCATCAACACCCGAAAATTGCCGAGAGCAACAACTTCCAGCATCGAAAACCCGGAGCTCTACGACAGCCGAACTCATCAACCTCCCGCCCTCCGCATCGACACCATCCGCCATGTTCTCGCGACAAGTCCTCCGCTCCGTCCGGGCTGCTGCCCCCCAGCGAGCTCTCGCCCTCCGCGCCGCCCCCGTCCGCACCTACGCCGCGGCCGCGGCCGCCGACGTCAAGCCCCCCATTGCCGTCTTCGGCGTTGATGGCACCTATGCCACGGCTCTGGTAACGCTCCCCAACGCCCCCAATCGTCCTCGACCCCGACATCTACACCCTCGAGGGCCCCTTCCGCATCGCGCCCGTGCCAATTGGCATCGCCGATGACCTCGCTGGATCACCATGTCGGGCCAATGGATGTGTCTGCGTCGCCGTCACTGACCTCGTGCTTTTTTTTTTTGCGTCAATTTAGTACACTGCTGCTTCCAAGACCCAGAGCCTCGACACTGCCGCCAACGCCCTCGCCAACCTCGGCTCTCTGCTCGAGAAGGACACCAAGCTCGCCGCCATCCTCTCCGCCCCTACCCTGACCCCCGAGGACAAGTCGGCCATTGTCCAGGAGCTCACCAAGCACACCGGCGCCAGCAACGCGACCGTCAAGAACTTCCTCGACACCCTCGCTGAGAACAACCGCCTCGGTCTCATCCCCGGCATCGTCGAGAAGTTCGCCGCCATCATCTCTGCCGCCCGCGGCGAGGTCGAGCTCACCATCACCAGCGCCCAGGTACGTTTTTTTGTTGGAGCTGCGCCATCGGATCTGCGAGGGAGAAGGGAGGGATAGACCCGGGTTCCCATGATGGTCATGAGGCGGGAATGGGAATGTCATGATGGAACAATGGGCTAACGCAACTCGATTAGCCTCTTGACAAGCGAACTCTCAACCGATTGGAGGCTGCCGTCGCCAAGTCTGCCTACATTGAGTCCGGCCAGAAGCTCAAGGTCACCAACACTGTACGTTTCACAATTCCCTGATTCCTATCCCCGAGTTCGATCGAGGCCACTGCATGCATGCACGTACGCACGCATACACGCACGCACGCAACAGCACGGAAAAGACACATGTACCCTAACAGCCCTGGAATCTAGGTCAACTCCGACATCGTTGGCGGTCTCGTCGTCGAGATTGGCGACCGAACCATCGACCTCAGCGTCTCCTCCCGCATCGCCAAGATGAACAAGCTCCTTACGGACTCCCTGTAAAAATATTTATAGTACAACTACCACCTTAGTCTCCTTGCCTCGTCTTGCGGGCACGGTCTCGGCCGCTCGCCCACCACATCCACGGTCCACGCAGGGCTGTTGGGCTCCAACTCTTGTATCAGTGCGGTCTGCCGCTGCGGGGGGGGGTTGTCGATGGAATGAATAGTGTAGGAGGGTGTGCATAGGGCGCGCAATAAAATGCAGTTCCCCCCAGGTCAAATTGATGTTTCCGTGCTGTGATGTCTTTTTTTTTTTGCCAAAGTTGGCAGCTCCGACAAAAAGAAGAAGAAAATGTTACTCAACGAAAACCAGCTATACAAACTCGGTCAATTCGCATCTTGAGCCAGGGTTTGTACTGACAAGACAACTTGGATCACACAGGTGGCGCAGATCCAGGCCTGCCAGCTAGAACAAACGCCAAACGCCCAGCTTTGTTGACCCATACACCATCCATCCAATCTTCTCTCTTATGTAACATGCGGTATCCGCTTAATGACAATCACATGGATGTTTTGTAGCATGGGGCCCTCGTAAAAGATGAGGTTCTAGTACTTTTTCCTCGAACAAATAATTATATTTATTTAAATATAATGTCTTGAGCTCTTTTAGAATTATTTTTGCCTTAAAAAGTATCGTTACTTTCACCATACTAAACTTGTGCAGTCGCCGCGGAGTAGGGCTCCAAGTTAGTTATACGTTCTTCACCAGTATTCTTCTCCCCTTTTCAACGAAGACAGTCCCGATCTCTGCACATCCCGATCCAACGTCATCGTCACGGATCTCAACGATGTAGCCCTCATTGAGACATTGTCCTGCCACAAAGCCTTGTCCCTAACATTGACTCCTTGGCTCTCCAGCCCGGCTGGCGTGGGAGATTTCCACGCCAGGGCCACCAGGTCTTGCAAGTCATCCACGGCGATGACCATGTGGGCTCCACGATACATCATCACTGCTAGACTCAGAACCAGGGTTGCCATGCACGTCAATATCACCACGAGTGCAAAGGTCATTGCCCCTCCGGACTTTCCGTAGCCGTAGCCGTAACGCTGAGCATCGAAATCCATCGTAATTAGATTATCCTCCCACCATGCAAGGCGCTCAGTCAAGGTCATACCCGTATCGTAGGACCCTGTTCGATTCTTCATAGTGCCATTGGCAAACAGCTCGCTCGAAAGGGTGTCTGGGTTTGCCAACGTAATCAGGGCAACGCTGTCATCCGTTTTGGCGGGGCGGATAACAGTCGGCGTGAAGAAGGCGGCCGTCCTCGCAATGGCATCTGTGACAATAGCGCCAGTGAACATCTCAAGCACAGTTTGGACCTGGCCATTGCCACCCTCCTTAGAGCCATCATCAAATATGCTCCCCGGACCAAAATAGTCCCACGTCTCGTTTCCCTCGGACGCCTGCTCGATCAAAGCATCGAATAAATATACCATACTATGAAAACTGCTCTCCTGAGTCGCATTTAGCCCCAGCTGCGTGCCATTGGATTGGGTGCTATTGATTTCCATGCCCAGGTCCCAGTACGGTAGCCAAGACTCATCAATTTGGATCAGAGGCCCGACAGCAGCAGCCTGATCTCTTTTTCCGTCGTCCGCAAAAATCGATGGGTCCGTGACATTGCTCTCGACCAGCGTAGTAGCACGTGTGTTGGCAGAAACCGTTGAAGGAACCCAGTGTGCCATGTAGCTACAAGCCGCAACGCGAGTGCCTCTCTTCCCCATGTTGTAGTATGGCAACCGTGCATAAAACACCAGAGAAGACACCTTATTTCCTTTTATTGTCCAGAAACGAAAAAGACCATCTTGTTCCGCCCAGATGTCTTTTGGGATAGTCCAGTTGCCGACCTGGTTCCGAATTTCATGGCAATAGTCTCCCGTGTTTTCGGAGAAGCAAGCCAATTCTTCGAATGGGTAATGCATGTCTGGTATTTCAGAGACATTGTTGTAATCTTGAAAATCCCAAACATTGCACTTTGTGTGAACAAGAGGCTGGTAGTTGAGCGAAGCAGTTTTGAGGCTGAGCCTGTAACTTTCGGTTTGCGAAATTTCGCCTGCGTCGTGAGACTCAATATAGCCTCTAAACAAATCAACTGTTTGTACTGTTGTAGAGGTCAGTGTGGTCAGGAAGGTGCCCTTCGAATCATCAGGCCATATATCGAGTTGCCGGCTGACAGTCGACGAGTCTTGAAAAGTGATGTTATTGGGCAGCGCCGGCGCAAAGGTGTATCCAATAGCCCATGTGCGTATGCTGCTAAAGCCTGCCGCAGGGCAGTAGCCGACGTAGGTGCCAAATGCTGCGCGGCAGTCGGGCCACATCTCCCACGGCGTCGAGTCAAGGACAGTCGGCCACAAGGAGTCGGGGAAGGTCACAAGCAGCGGCATCTGAATATTCGAGAAGGCCTTCGGGAGAGGGAACCACCCTAGCTTGGGCACCATGAGGATGGCTGATGCCGGGCCCACGAGAGAGCAAAGCACTATGCATAGCATGAGCAGCACGGCCAGCCAAAGAGCCCTCGGCGCGGCTGTCCAGAACCTCGGGCTGGAGAGATACATGACGTCGAACATCCTATATGTGCCGGTGAGGAGGCCAAAAGGAATCCCGTCGGTGATGAGATGCTGCTTGAAGGCCTCGAGGACGATGGCTCCCAGGGATGCAACTACCGAGATCTCATAAAGCTTTGCCGCGAGCTGGAGGCTGTTGAGGACATTGTTTGCCGACAAAGCAGCGCCATTGCTGCCATTGCCTAATCCGCTGACGGTGAACCAGAACAGCTCTGCAAAGTTGATGTATAAGAGCACGGTTGTGAAGATGACAGGAAGTAGGTAGACTATGGCAGTCCACCACCGATACCGCCTGCCTTGCACAACCTTGATCGGCTTGACAAGCTCCGAATATGGCATTTGCGGCGGAAATAACGAGAATTGTATATACGCTGCAGTATTCCGAATAATTTGAACTGCCTGGACAAGCACGCGAGATTATCAATTCGGGGAAAGCCAGAGATATATCCAACATTCTATTCAGATATGACACCTTCGTGGTACGTGAGCTAAACATGGCCCTTTGTTTCACCTCCTCTTCAACAGGGTCGCTGGTTTCTTATCAGTGGCCACAGCTGAAGCCAGTCAACGCGTGTCAGATTGACACTGCAGAGCTCAGCCCAGGTGCCAAGAACGAGATCAGCAATTGCGTTGTCCGAGGCGGCATCCAGTCGCCTCTCCACTCGTACATGTGTTTTAAATTTAGCAAGCGAGCGCCCGGAATCGCCAAATTGGGAAAGCAGCCCTGGGACATTTCGTACAAAACTCCGCTTGGCTGCCATCTACAATTCAGCCTCTGGACGATTGTAACGGAACTACTTCTCCATCGCGCTCGCCGCATCAATCCTGGCCAAAACAATCACACCCAAGGCAACAGTAATTCCAAAATAAATCTAAGAAATAATATTCAGATAAGTAAGTTAAAAGTGCCAAGCAAGATGTGTGGCCTTTTTGCAAGGATCCCATGCAACAGAATGTCAAAATGCCAACCATTCAAGCGTTGAATTATATGGCCTGACCATGATAAACATCTTTGCCCTGACATAATCACGACAATGGGGAGATATCTCAACCACAGCTAGCACGTAACCATCTTATTGGTTCAATTCCTTCCCCCCAAGATCCGCACTATCAAAACCACTTCATAATCATTGAACAGTTCCAAAGATCTACCTGGTTGGGTCTCAAATGGTAGATTGCGGTCCACATATGCACCCATTCGCCTGCGCCACGCTGTATAGTACTTTGGTCATGTGAGATGCAAATAAGAAAACTCCAATTAGGCAAGAAAAACACCACCTGGTTTCGAAGGCTAGTGAAGTCACCCAACGCTGCGTCTGTTACAGGCCATCCAATATTGGCCCTCGCACGTCGCGAAAGCAAAAATCAGTACAACACAACTCTTGAATGGTTTTAGCCGAGGTGTTGCTCCATGATTGGGCTGGCGATAATTCTAGAGTTATACTGTATTCACAGAATCAATCACTTTTGGCAAGCTATTGCATGGCTGATATCCAAAACACAGCGTGCTTTTTTTTTTCACCGGGTACCAAGTCTACAGATCCTATTCTCGAACCAATGCATCCAAGGAGATTCCGGGAATCAACGGGGCTCTCCTCAAGATGCTCAATTCTCAATTTCGACTGCTCTTCTTTTGCACCCTTCATCAATCCATCAGGGAAACGCATCCTAAGCCTTTGGCTCAAATTCATCATCATGTTCGTAGTTACCGGAGTAGCCTTCGTCCCTTAGCCGGTTGAGCTGATCCGAAACGTAGCTGTGCATATGGGTATCCGCAATAACGCGCTGCCGTAGTCTCTCCGGATCCTCTAATTTGACCGAATGAGCTGAGTTGTTGTCGTCGTCAAAGTCACTTCTGGCACCGATCGAACGGGCAGTCGATGATCGCCTTAGACGAGGCATCCCATTGGCATGGGGCATCCCCCTGCTAACTGATTCGTCAAAGTAGTGAGACATTCCCAAAGACGGTGTTCGCGGGGTTTGGGGGAGACGGCAGTTCACGCTATGCACAGGTCAGTACTTCCCTCAGCTTATAAAAAAGGAAAAGACAGAAAACTTACCCAGTGTCATGAATCATTCGGGCGATCAACCCAGTCCATCCACACTGGTGAGTGGCGCCCAAGCCTCGACCACTGTCGCCGTCAAAGAACTCGTGGAACCAGAGGTAGTCTTTCCAGTGTTCATCAAAGTCGAGGCGGTCGTCGCCCCCATTGATGCTTCGGCGGCCATCATCCGTTCGAGCAAACAAGTGTTGCAGACGGTGCTGGATCTCCTCAGCAACCTTGCCTAGGTGCATGTAATCACCGCTGCCGGTCGGACACTCAACTTGGAATTCAGGTCCGTAGAAGAGGTAGAAGCGTTGAAGGGACTCAACCAAGAGAAAGTTGACACACAGCCAAATCGGGCCTCTCCAGTTGCTATTACCACCGAACAACCCACTGTCCGAGTCGCCGGGTACGTATCCGACAGCAAACGTCTGTCCGTTCACCTCCATCGAGAATGGGTGCTCCTTGTGGTACTTGGACAAGGATCGGATTCCGTGGTCGCTGAAGAATTCATCTTCATCCAGCATTCGCTTGAGAATCAGTGCCAGCCTGTCTTTGCTCACGATGGAGAGCAAAAGCCTGTTCCCCTTTCCTCTTTTTCTGATGCTTGCCATGTTTCTCTCGGCCAGATCACATCTATTTTCCATAAACCAATCCACCCTCTTTTTGAAGGACGGAAGTTTGTGAAGCAACTCTGGCTCGAGTGTGATGGTTGCGTAGAGCGGAATCAGACCAACGAGGGACCTCACGGGTAGTTGTTGGATCCAAGGGCCACCCCATGAAATCGCATCATAGTAAAAACCATCTTTTTCATTCCAGAGCGACTTCTCCTCCTTGGAGCCGGTCCGGAACGTCATGGCATCACTGATGAAGATGAAGTGCTCAAAGAATTTCGAGGCAATGTCTTCGTAGATGCGACGGTGTTTTGCCAGTTCAAGGGCAATATTCAGCATAGAAAGGCAGTAAAACGCCATCCAGCCGGTGCTGTCTGCTTGCTCAAGCACACCACCTGTAGGTAGAGGCTCAGAACGATTGAACAGCCCGATATTGTCCAGGCCCAAGAAACCACCTTCAAAAACGTTCTTACCATCAGCGTCCTTTCGGTTCACCCACCAAGTAAAATTGAGAAGCAGTTTCTGAAATACGCGCTCGAGAAAATCGAGGTCCTGGCGGCCATACAGTTTCCGTTCGATCTTGAAGGTCCTAAACGTAGCCCAGGCATGGACAGGAGGGTTCACATCACCAAAATTCCACTCATATCTAGACACACTGTCAGTCTCTGGGTTGGTTAGTAAGAAAAGGATGTATACTCACGCAGGGAGTTGTCCGTTTGGATGACAGTACCACTCGCGAGTAAACAGATCAAGCTGCTTCTTCGCAAAATCCGGATCAATCATGGCTAGGGGAATACAGTGGAATGCGCTGTCCCAGGCTGCAAAGAATGGATATTCCCAGGAGTCTGGCATTGATAAAATATCATCGCAATGCATGTGTTTCCATTGTTCGTTCCTCACGCCCTTGCGGGAGTCTGGTGGTGGAGGCATGGTAGGGTCACCGTTGGCCCAATGGTCCCAGACGAAGTGGTAGTGCTGCTTCGTCCACATCATGCCTGAAAACGCTTGACGCTGAATATTTCTCAGGTCATCAGTCATTGGGAGAGGGCTCAGCCTGTAGAAGAACTCGTCGGCTTCTTCTCGACGAGTTTCGACCAAATCATCGAACTCTTCCTCGTCAAGATAGTCGTCATCCCGTTTGCTAAACCGAAATCGAACAACTGCAACAGCTTATCAGAAAGTTTTCGATCCGTTCTGTCATTTAAACTCACCGGCACACTCCCCGGGGTTGACTCCGCCGTCTTCATTAAAGCTGAACCAAGCCGCAGACTTTGTACCGGTCTTGGCAGGATTGATCGCATCCTTTTCGCCGTTAACTACGTACCTGTGAAAGGCGTCTTTGACGTATGGCTGCTGATTCTTTTGCTTGTACAGGGCCTTGAAGTTGGTGTCGTTTTCGGTGAACATGAATTGGGGCATGATGTCTTCTCCACTGCTTCCTACGCCAGGGGATGGAGAAAATAAAGTATAACGATCTCCAAGACTCCAGTGATTGGATTTTATCATCGTATCATCGTGGACTCCAATAGAAGGCTTCCTGTCTTCAGGCTCCCTCCCCCAACTCCATGTGTTGCGGAACCACACTTGGGGAATGATGTGCAATGGGGCAGGGTCCGGGCCTCGGTTCCAAGCCGTGACTCGGAAAAGAATATCATCTGGGTCATCTGTTTCTTTGGCCGTCTCAATGAAGATGTCCCAGTATCTATCTTCATCGAATACTCCTGTATCCAAAAGCTGATATTCGTTGTCCTGCTTCGTTCGACGGCCGTTTTCGTCGATCAGGTCCTTGTATGGGAATTTCTTCTGGGGGTATTTGTAGAGAAACTTCATGTAAGAATGCTAAAGCAGAAATTAGTAAATATCCGGGTCACGATTTTCGGTGCTCATTTACAGTCTAATCCATTTGTTAGCACAAGTACAAGCCAGTTGAGAATCAGGGTCAGCTACTAACCGGGGTGTTGTCAACATGAAAGTGGGCTTCTTTGACACTCTCGCCATGATTACCCTGTGGATTGGAAAGTCCAAAGAGACGCTCTTTGAGGAAATCGCTGCTCCAGTCAGCACCAATTAGTAACACTTGAACCACAGGGATCGCACTCTTCCTCATTCCAGAAGCTAAAGGCAATATTCTGCCAGCCATGAGTATCGCATACGCCAGCAATACCATCTTCGCCCCACCTGAATGCTCGGGACCGGGCGTGATCGTGGGGGAAGTCTATGCGAACCTGTCAGTCTGCGAGGCGCTGCGGGGTCAAGGTTGGGGCCAGACGTACGGCTCCAAGCGTCTCCATCGGGGCTGTAATCCTCTCTGACTGCAGATTGTTAGCGATTGCGAGCTCGCAGGAGGGGCACAGCTGACCAGTCGCCCATTGACGCTCAGAAACGTATGGACCCCATTTCTTCCAGTACTTCGTACGATCGCGATCTTCCTTGAGGCGTCTCTCCTCCTCCGTGAGGAATTCGTGGCCGTCGAAGATGACCATGGCTAAAAGCGGACTCCAGCAAGGGGTTGTTCGGGGAGGTGCAGCAAGGGTCGTTACGACGGTGGGCAGAGGTCAAAGAAGACGATCACAAAGCGGCAACCCAGCTGGTCTCTATCTTCCTACGCCCTCGGAGCTGGAGGAGAAGAGAGAAGGAAGAAAATTGGGGGAGCGGGTGATAAAGAAGAAGATGATGACGGCAGAGAGGTGGGACGAAGGGGGGGGGAGAGCTTCACGGAGACGGCGAGACACCATGGATGCATGACAAGGTGAATGAGTGGGTATGACGAGTTGGGCAAAGCTTAGTTACGCTTTCCGCTGCCGGTCATTACTCCTGCGACGGAGCTTGACATGGCGTTTCTGTGCAGTAGAGTTTTACGCACAATTGATAAGGCCCCGCGGCGCCCATCCAAGTCCCAAAGGTGCTGTTGGCGACCAACTGCAACGTCGGCCGCCGCATTTAGAGCGTTATGGCACTGTACCTGAGCCAGGCTGGATCCTCATGGCAGCGCTGTTACAGTCAATGCAACCCCAGCACAATGCAGCCGAGCAAAAAGAGCTCTCCTCCTAATCACTCACGGTCCCTCATGATCGCTGGCTGCTCGCCGAGCTCCTCCCAACTAGCCAGTCGGAAGCTAGTCTCAACCAAAAGGTCGAGACCTCAAGGGGGTCCCGCCGTGCAACCCCCGTAAAACAAGCTGGGGTGGGTGGAACCAAGAGGCGTGTCATGGTGATTACAGCAGCATTATCGTGCTTCACATGCCTGTGGGTGATTGCTGACTGTGCGCCAGTGTACCCAACGCGGGCCGACAAAGTGCAACGGCCCTCCCTACCTGCACGACACGTGCTAAAAGACCCCAACGACCGCCACTGTCATGACGTCTTTCATTCACCATGGCGTCCACCCCTAGTCAGCCGAATCAAAGTTCAGTTCTAGTACGCGCACATGCTCGCATTAAGAATGCCGCTAAGGGGGGGAAAATAATCAGAAAAAAAGAAAGAAACGGTCAAGCTTTTCTACAAATTTTCGCGTTTCGCCCACCAGGGCTGACCCCTCTCCTCCCTCGACAAGCATGGCTTAAACCATCAACAGCAGCTAGAGAAGCACCCGTCTCAACATTTAAGTTCCTCCACTCTTCTTTCATCTTGGGAGCAAGGAACCCACAGTTATCCGCCCTTAATAGCGTTGGAATAATACATCTGTGCGGCCGAAACAATCAATCGTCACCGGCATCGGGACATGTGTAGTAGCCGCTCAGCCAGCCAACCAGACCAAAGACGAGACACCTCCCGCAATGCAACATGAAATCATGAACCGAGCGAACAGTGCGGTCTCTCCCGTTTTCGACAGTTGCGGAGAAAATGGGTAGGTAGGTAGCAGGTATCCAATGATATCGAATTGCGAGCCCTGTCCAGGTCAAGCATTGGCGCAAACCAGATGGCCTCTTGAGTCGTGCACCCAACTACGCAATGCTTTGGTTGCATCGCCCCCAGGTGTGGGTGATGGCGTAAAACAATTATGCACCACATTCCAGGTCCTATATTTTGTCTAAGACTTCTGCTTCGCGCAACAACAGCATGGCAGCAGCTTAATTCTGTCGTGCCCTGCAATCCGTCCTGGACATGCGGATCCACGGATTGTTCGCCTCCCTGCCAATTGAGCATGCGATGATCGGACCACACGAACATGCAACGCGATGATCTTGACCGGGACCTAACCCTTGCCCAACCCATCGCCACAGCGATTGATGCTGGGTTCCAAGTGAACATCCGTGGCTCCGTCACCAAACCTTGGTTTCAAGCTGGATGGTGAACAACGATGGTGTGCGCCACGTTTTAATTGGCCAGGACATCCCTGCCGCCGAGCTCTTCCAGCGTGCAGCAAGGCACCAAAAGCTCTGGGCACTCAATTCTTGCACTAATCTGTGCTCCCCTCTACTGGTCTTAGCTGGGAGCGCCGCCTCAACAAGCCCCATCCATCCATCATCAGATGCCAACTCCGCCACCAAAGATTCGTGGCTTCAGCTGTCCTCTACCATAACCCTCGTTCTTGGCATTTCTCATCGTTATTAAGCCCTCGCAGCATGCGTTGCTCACCCCGGCTCTGATTCTCAATCTTTTCCAACCTGATTCCACCCGCTCAAACGCACCATCGACAACTCCAACGAACCGACGACACGTCGCTTTTTCTTCCCACAATATATCCCAACTTCAACCGAAACCCCACACCACAGTCAAACAACCGAAATGGCTGACGCGATATCTTCTCTGCTCCGAAGAGTGATTCTTGAGTCTCCGCCAGGAGAATGGGCAGTGAGGCAAGTCCGCGAACTGCTAGTCGGCGCGCTCAAGCAGGGGCCCATCCCTCAACATGTGTCCTTTGAAATGGATGGAAACCGACGATACGCTCGGAGCCACCGAATGGAGACGATAGAGGGCCACCATCACGGGTTTGAGGCTCTCGCCAGAGTGTGTATTGCAAGGTATCGTGTTTCACCACGTGTGCTGACAGGTCACAATTAGATTATGGAGATCTGCTACAAGTGCGGCGTCAAAGTCGTCACCGTCTATGCGTTCAGCATCGAGAACTTCAACCGCCCGAAATACGAAGTCGAAGGCCTAATGCAGCTAGCCAAAATTAAGCTTGAGCAGCTAACAAATTACGGTCACATTCTTGATCGATACGGCGCCCGAGTAAGAATTCTCGGTCAGCGCGAAATGATCCGAGCCGACGTTCTGGAGGTCGTTGACAAAGCCGTTGCGCGAACAAAGCACAACAACAAGTCAGTACCAACCAACAGATGAAACTAGCATTGTATCTCTAATACACAATAGGGCCGTCCTGAATATTTGCTTTCCATACACATCACGGGCCGAGATGACGACGGCAGTCAAATCAACTGTCCAAGAATTTCTCGCTCCTACTCCGCCAAAGACGACACCTTTCTCCCCTTCTAGAATCAGGCAAAAGATTCTGTCGAGACAGTTGGATGGTCACGAAGGACTACCTACGATTCCAGATGTTCCCCCCGAGGGCTTGGCCAGTCTCGACGAGGAAGAGGAAGAGAAAGATGATAATGATGGAAATTCGTCTTCGCCCACTCTCCATCCAGACTCGCCCTCACCGCGCCTTCGAGCAAGGAACAGTTCGGCTAGCTTTGTAGGTTTGCCAAACCCAGAATCTATTACCGCCGAGACGCTAGATAAACACATGTATACGTCAAACGATCCTCCTCTTGACATATTTGTCCGAACAAGTGGAGTTGAGCGTCTCAGTGACTTTATGCTCTGGCAGTGTCACCAAAATACAGAAATCGTCTTCGTCAAAACACTATGGCCAGACTTTGACCTTCAGCACTTCCTTTGGATTCTTCTGGAGTGGCAGTGGCGACAAAAACAACGAGACCGAGAAGAAACGCCTGCTGGAGGGCGCAACAAGACACAACGCATGACAGAATAAACTGGAGCGACGATACCCCATATTCGCTGTCGACATCATAGTCGAAAGGCATATACGAAGATGACCAAGCAATCCATTTCTTTGCTTTTCCTACTTTTTTCTTTTAAAGTTTGGCGTGAACGGTTTCTAGACGAAAGAGCAATGCATCCATTTGAAACATTTGTTGGTAGAGGGGGATGTAATTCAAGGAATACTGCATATTCAAACTTATCAGATGATCTCTCATTTAATTGTATCAACAGACGCCTTAGAATTGAGAAATGCAAGTATTGTTTTGACCTGATCTCAGCCCTGTGAGGCGCCACAATAAACAGCTTTCCGAGCTGGTCCCATGGCCAATGACGAAATGCGCGACTGGCGCGACGCTTATCAGATAAGGGAAAAAACTCCGGGATCGGGAGGTTGGTTTCTCCGGAGTGCGGGTCGCTGGAGGTGCAGAATGGCGCTGGACGGCAAGCCATTGGCCCAAAACTAGAGGCGCCTGAGGCCGAATGTGGTGTGTTGGTACTGGTACCAGCGCTGCGTACACTCCCGCGGTAGTCGAGCGCTCGCTTCCCAAAATCCAGTGAAGCGAGCCATCTGCTTCTTACCTCTGCTTTGTGCTCGCCTCCACCTCCTACACACCATCGGCGTTTCTTTTGGCAGTTCAATCGTGCAATCGGCGCAAAATGTCCTAGTCCCTCTTCCCATCAGGCCGATATTACCATTACTCGCCCCATCCATCTGCTGAACTCGCCTCGACCTCCACCAAACCACTTCGTCCCACTCTCCCGACCAGGTCGACCGAATCCTTCATCCTCAACCCCAACCCCTTGGTCTCGTTCGCAATGAAGTCGGCCAAGCCGCCCGCGGCAGATGCCTCGTCGCACCGAAGGTCCCAGCCCGTTCGACAGACGCGAACGAACCCGCCGCGCAGTTCAGCCAACCTCAGTCGCGCCGCTGGTGGCGGCAGAGACTCGATCGGGCCTGGCTCCCTCAGCGACCAGCCTATCGAGATCTTCCCAGCAATCACGCACTTTTCTGACGCCATTACCGCGCTCCCCAAGGAGCTTGTGCGACACTTTACTCTGCTGAAGGAGGTCGACGCCAAACTCTTTGCTCCCGAAGCTGAGCTCTTCCGACTAGTCGACGCTGCAGCCAAAGCGCCCCTCCCCGAGCCACGTCCGAACAATGAGGCCTCAAGCAGCAATGCTCCGGTCTCTGCGCCGATGAGCACTCAAAATAGCTCCAGCGGATTTATCACGGGCAACGGTACTCAAGCTGCGCCGTCCGCAAACGATTCCCACCATCACAAAGACCTAGTTTTTGATCCATCCAACCTACCACGCAGGCACCTGTATCGCCAAACAGCCATCAAAATCCAAGAAATGCTCGTTTCGCTCGAAGAAAAAAACCACGTCATATCCACGGCCAATGAGGCTCTCCAGGCACAGCTCGCCCGCATCGATGATGTCTGGCCGTACCTGGAGAATGAATTCAGCGACGAAACAAAATGGGGAAGCACCACACATTGGGCGTACCCTGAAAACCGCACAGGGCGATCGTCGCAGGCGGAGCGCAACCGCCGAGACGGCGCCGCTGTCATATCTGCGGCAGCGCAGGCCTTGGCTGAAGAAGCGGCTGCCCGCAGCGATGCCCGAAAGCAGGCAGTCCAAGCCAAGAAGAATTCGAGGAACCACAACCATAACAACCATCACATGGAGTCCGACCTTGATGATCACGAAGGCCGACACAAACCCGAGACCAAGAAATCGCAGAGCAGTAAGTCTCGCAAAACAGCAGATGCGACGAACAATGTTGGTCTGGGCATCACCACAGCTGTTGCTGCTCCCCCTGCCAACCCTCCACAAAAGAGGCGCAAGGTGGAAAAGCCTACCAATGGCGCGACAACCGATCGTGCTATGGGCGCTGTCTTTGGAAACGCGGCGCCAAAGCCGAAAACCACAAGTCCTCGAGCTACGCCGGCACCTGATGGACCGAAGAAGCGAAAAGCTCTGCCTTCTGGGAGCGGCCAGTCGAAAAAAAGGTATGTGTAGGGTTCCGACATGCCCTCGTTGAACAAAATCACTGATACTGTGTCTCGCAGCAAAAATGGCAACACCGCCTTGCCACCTTCTGCAACCACCTCGCCCGTCATCACCGAGCTTCCGGAGCCCAAGCCTCCTGTACGAGCATCTCCTGTGCCAGGCACTGTGCCAACTCCGGTCCCGACTCGCGCGCGCCAAAATTCCATACAGTCCGCTAATCTGGAGAACGGCAAAGCTCGTCCAGCTTCTTCCGCATCCAACAAGCCGAACGGAACACAGGCTACCACCGCGCCCGAGGTAGCTCCGCCAGTGGTTGCAGCGCCACGATCTGTGCCAGAGACGAAAACTCCAAAGGAGCCACCTGTTCCAACCAAACCCGAAGTGGCTAAGAAAGAGCCCGAGCGACCAGAACCACCTGTTGTTCCCGCACCAACAGTCAGCAAGAAAGAACCCAAACCTGAGGAGAATGATCGCAAGAGCGAATCAGCACCTCCGGTGCCTCCAAATCCACCAGTCACAACCAAAAGCGGCCGCGCCAGCAAGCCTTCTACTCCAGCACTGTCAACATTCCCAGAACCACCAAGGTCTCGGTCCTCTCGAAACGCGGAGGGTGCCGGGGCAAACAAGAAGAACCAAAAGAAAACGAACGCAACCATACACGCGATCGTGAATCAGCTGGCGGATGAGGATGCGAACAGCAGTATGCAAGGTGACGATGATGACGGAGACATTGATGCGGACGAACCAACCTACTGCTACTGCAACAGTGTCAGCTATGGTGAAATGGTTGCTTGCGATGCAGATGGATGTCCGCGAGAGTGGTTCCATTTGGAGTGCGTTGGTCTCAAGGTTGCGCCAGGATCCAAGGGTAAGTCTCAGGCTCAATTCTCAAAGAAATTACATGTGTGGCTAACATGCGACAGCGAAATGGTACTGTGAAGACTGCAAGGAACGCCTCAAGATGAATGGCAAGAAGGTAAATGGGCGATGAGGCCCGGACAGTGTGTGAATCCACACAGATCTTAGGCGATGATGGTCTCGCCACGAGTGGGCGGTTTATTTTGGGCGGTTTCAGCGGTCTTGGTTAGACTACATGTATATCCGTAACGCAGGCACACATGGCGTTTCGTTCCTCTCGTCGTTTCTTTTGGGAGGGCCCGTGGCCCGAATACTTTAGTTTTTGCTATTTAGCCTGGCATACCGGCATGTCACCCAGGACTTTTGCCTGGGCTGTGCGGCGAAGAGGATGTCAAAAAGGGATACAGTAACTGGACGGCATGTATTGATTTTAGAACGGCGTCGGTAACTCAGGCGAAAGCGCATTTGTCCGTCGTTGAAATGACCAAAAGACAGATTTTGATGATAACTTGGGGTTACCTAGTGCTTCATAGAATATCCATTGTCCTGTGACCAGTAGATAGCACTTCATGAGACGATTGTTGAATTTGGCCCAAACGGGTTTCTTGCCGTCGAGTTGGTGGGTGACTTCTGATTCACATCACTCTTTCTGGCTACAGATATCTACATATCGACCTGAATTGGGTGTCGGAAAGCCTAGGCTCATCCACGGCGACTCTGTCCAGTTGATTGTTCCTTTTTAATCTGAGCTGGACGAGAAGTAAGGTCGCAATATAAGATCTTGCTGGGAAAAGGAAGAAAGAAAATCCCACGGGCATTTTCTACCGTGAGATTTTAAAAAAAATTTAATTTAATAATAATAGCAAAGTCTTAGACAGTACCTCGCGGGTAATCGTGTTGAGCTGCTGCGTTCCACACAGGAACCTAAAAAATCACACCATATGTATTTTAGTATTAGTAAATATCTAAAACCAATGTCATTCGTAGTCCAAGGTACTGTGTTGTCAGGTGCTTCTAAGCTTCTAAGCTTCTAAGTTTATGGCCTGTGATTTCATGTATATCTCTAGGGTATGACAATCTCGTGGTGTGTAGTGCTGTCATGAGATGGCGTCAAGGCGTGAATGGGATAGAATTCATATCTCCTTCTATGCAGGTTAGTTTTTCTATGTATTTACCTCTCTCATTGTGCGTGGTTACCGGGTCTAAGTCGCGTGATGAACTTGAACATGTGGATTCCGGCAAGCTACCCCAGACCGCCAAAAGAAAACGAACAAAAAAAAAAGGAGGATGGGGTCCCAATCAAGACTGGCACGAAAATTACCGACCAGCCTAATAATTCCCCCAGATCAAATAGGGGGCTATTTAGATCCGGGGTGCATACACATGACCAACCCTAGGGTAGCAAGCTGCAACGTGGTTGCATTTGCCTGGGGTCGAGGGGAAGACTCAGCAGCGTGCAGACGGAACTTGGTGAAGCAGGGTTCACGTGGTCACACCTGTTTTTTGGAATTGAGCCTCGCCGTAAACTTGAAACGGAATGTGAAGACAACGTCCAGACTGGTGGGAGTAGCTACAAAGCATCGTGGTTGCTCAAGTCCCACTTACACACAAGAAGCCTGGACCCCAGCACTCGCCGAGGAGTGGTCCATTTCCCCTTTTTTTAACACACAAAACTCTCACAAACTAGCCTGCCCTGATTTTAGTGTTTAGATCGCCCGGCAGGTCTTACCCCGTCAAACATGGACTACCGGACGATCCGGGGTGTGGTTGGGACGAAATAGTCACGATGGCTTCCAAGCTCTGCCCTGTTACGTAAAACCCAAAGCACCCGTGTGACCTGCCCGTCTGACGAGAAAAAAAAACACACACCCAACAATGATGAAGGGAGTTGGATCCCGCTCGCTTTGGATTCCGTAGGAATCGCGACATGCTTCGAGATCCCGTTACATAATTCGAGTCTGGGCCGGAAACAATGGCGGAGGCTGAACGGTTTGGGGGTTGTTTGAGAACGGGAAATCGGATCGCGGCCAAGCCATTGACCAACGAAGAAGCTCAATTGCACAATGGCGGAGGGAATGAGGGGATTACCCGAGCTCAATTATTTTAGGAATTAGGTTGTGATCCATGAGGAGGAGTGTCTGTTTCTCCCGCCGCTAAGCAATTGTTATGTGCCGTCGAGTTGTTGTTTTGTGGGGTCTCCGGACCGGTTGTTGCTCGCTGAGCAGCAGCGTCGCCATGAAGAGCATGAAATGCGAAGGAGGGGTGCACGAGGCTAGGCCAGATGTGAATACACCCGGTGAGAACGTTTGGAGAAACCGGAGCTGGCCAGCTATTTTTATTTAGGCGTCCGGTCCGCAAACAACCTGGGTACACCTGGGTGGCGCATTCAACAAGGGAGTCAGGCGGCTCGGCGAGCGCGACAATCGGAGGATTCGGTGGAACAAGACAAAAATAAAACCGAGAAAAAACAAGGTCCAAGGGGTCCGAGTCTTGGTGGAGGTTCGGCATGACTGACCGATGGCAATTCGGCCATCGGAATCGAGGTGAGCAACACTCGCGCCCCGGGCGGCCTTCCGTGAGGGTCATCTCCTCAGCCAACCACTGGCCGGACCAGCCGCCTCCCGCCACCTATGACGTCCGGTAGAATCTGAAAAATCCGGGGTACAGCCCCAAGACAGGAGTCCCCGGGATAGAGGGGCGGAGTGGAAGGGGCTGGTGGGTCAGCATTCACAAGACGTGAAAGCCCTGATGAGCAGGAAAATTTTGATGTTTAGTGCGGCTCGAGCCGTGTAATCCATGAAAACGGGTCCATAATCACAAGACATTTCTCGCCCAAATTTATTTCCTCATTCGCACGTCTACAAGGTTTGGGGTGACGAGATTTGCGGAGAGGGGATCATGTCTTGCATGCCATCCTTCTCCCCCGGACTGTCCAGCAGAGGGGCGGCCAAGGGCCAAGAGGGGGGTGCTCTCATGAATGCAGCCTCCTCGGAGCCGGCTTGCGGCCCTGCAGCAACGGGATGCGCCTAAGGGGCCCTCGCATGCTTGGCCTGCCGTGGTCATGCAGCATGATACGTAACCCTGGCGCTACCTGCTTGAAGGGGAACGGGAGAGATGTGGCAGTGTGCACATTGGCGGCTATTTTTTTTTCTGTTGAGCTGTTGCGAGGAATCATGCGGGCCCATTGTTCTCTCACCATCATCTTATTTCTCGGGATAATTGATCAAGACCTCTGAAACACCCCCCATTTCTCCTGATTTCGTCATCGACGTGTCGGACAAAATAGAAAAGTAGCATTTCCGACTTGAGCCAGTCTTAGGAACGGCATGGCCATATCTAAGCTTAAGATTGGTGCAAGATGACGACTCATGTGACTTTGCCGCTCGGGTGGTAATTTTCTGAGACGCCATCATGATGAAAATTGTTGTAAAATTTCCAGAGTCACCGAGGAGGCAACTATCCTCATCTCGGCGCCTTGGCGTCTGAGCGTCTGGCCGTGCGACGTGAGGGGCACGTGGTGGGCTCACTCGAATGTTTGGGCATCCCGAGTCGCCCTATACCACACGTACCATCAGCCCAGGCTTTGTACAGCCGATGACACACTGGCAGAGCAAAGGGGCAAGTGAAGACAGCAATGTTGGCAGGCAATTTCAATTCTCCTGGCCATTGTAGCATGACAACATTGCATGTCTTCAGTTTGTGGCTTCATGGGGGTCGTCAATCTGCGACTCCTGTCCCGCTTACCGCCTTGTCCTTGTTGTCTCCTCTCTCCTCCTTTGCCCTTCGCTCCTGGGCCGACTTCCTTTCGCCTTCCTTCTGGCTTCCGTCGCAGGCGGCTGGTATCGGTCTCGGCCTTTCGCGGAGGGCTGCCCAATACGTTCATGGCCTCCATTATGAACTAGTGTGGCCCCTCGTGTATTCGTCACACTGCCATCGTTCGTCGAGCCCCGTTTAAGCTCGAGCTGGTGCCGCGCCTAGCTACGGCCGATGAGCGGGCTAGCCATCAGTGCGATGTCGCCCACCAGGGAACATGGATTCTGTATGGCCTTGACTCGCAAAATTTCATTAAAGACCGGCATACCATTGCCGGCCTGCTGGGCCTGTGTTTAACCTGCGCACCGTGGAAGATACTTGCCTGGTTAGTCTTTACCTGTTTCCCATCCGCACTCGCCCCGTGCACTGTGGTGATCTGCGCATCCGGTCGGCGGCAGTGCAATGTGTGTGATCGGAGTTTAGTTGGCGAGGCCCGGCGAGGTCGGCAAGCCGCCTGCGTGTTTGCGGGACCCGTTCCGGGAGTTGTGTCTTGCCTGAATCTGACAGAGTTCCAATGGGAAAATCCTCGGAGATGGTTCAATCGAAAGCTAATCAGGCAAAATTGTCGAATCGCGGAGCTTGCAATGAGGTGTTGCTCAAAACCGGGTCACGAGGATTGAGGAGAAGTAAAATAGGGCTTGCTTGTTTGGCTCTCCCCGCCTGGGGCCATTGAATCCATTACGTTACGTATTGCCTGTGCCGCTGGACGGATTGGATACGGAGGGAAAAAAAAAAAGGGTGGTGCAGAGTCTGGGAGGGTGTGTGTGTATGGGTGTAGGTGGTGAGCATTATGCGTCAGTGTGTCAGTGTCGTTGGATGAGGGCCGCTTCGCGTCATTGAGACAGCTGAGGTAGGTGAGGGAGGAGCGCGCGAACAGAGTTGAGAGCCCTACCAGCCTTTGGAGCGAGCAGGTACCTGCTAGCGAGGGGCCCGGGCAGTGGCAGCTACAGCACCCTCCCGCCCACCATCCGTTCAGTGCGTGTTGTGTTTAGTGCTGGTTGTTGCCGAGACCGAGGCGGAGGCCGCGGCGAAGACGGCGGAGGTCGGAGGTCACGGGGCCAAAAACCCAGCGGAATCGTATCCCACCAGCGACCAGAGTCAACCTCGCTCAACTTCGCCTGCGAGTAGTGTAATGTAGCGCTGGTGCAAGCGAGAGAAGGGGGAGGAGGGTGCTGAATGTTTGATGCTTGTTGCACCTGCTACATGTACACCGGGAGAGGCAATGATTGTGCCATGTTTGTGTGAAGCGACACGACAACCCAGAAGCTTGCTATTCTTGGTCGCTAGGTTGTTCTCATTAGTCAAAGTTCCAAGATTTCCGTCCAATCGCCGCAACAAGACCTCGCGATTGTCGTTCTTCTTTTCGCACCATCACGCCGGGGCTGGCCCTGGCTCCTGGGTCGGCAGCCCGTGGCCGCCAAGGCTCCCATGGCTCCCATGGCTCCGTGCTTCTCCAGTCTCCATACCTTCCCTTCCCCGTCCATGGTGGTCCATGGTGGTGCTCACCTGACTCCCAACTCTTCCAGTCCCCGATTTCCATTACCCAATCGTCCAAGATGAGCTAATGAGTGGCACCGCGGCGCATGCCAACAGCACGCTTTGCCAACGTCCCTGGTGGCTGCCCCAGGTGGCGCTTCCGTCGGGCCCGCTCTTAGTCTTTGGCTCTTTGGCATGGCCATTGCTCATGACTTCTCCGAACCCGCCCTGTCGGTCGCCGCTTGCGCTGGCTTATATCTGGAGCCCTGACCCGATGCGCCCCGGAATGGCCTTGATCCTCGACTCTTTGTTTCTTCCTCACAATATCGTCATCGCTCGAACCGATTCTTGATTTACCTTTGTTCACTTTTGTGACCTACTAACAGACGACGTGCCTGTCCACCTCTGCCTGGCCGGTTCCCGTTGCTCTTACATAACAGTTACGCCTGCAGCAGGCTATTACAACATCGCTTCTCTTGCCCTCGACCCATCCCACCTGTCAACGTCAAACCCTCTCCAAACCACCGGGTCAATTTTCATTTAAAAAAAAACTATTTCTACGCTTCCCTGATTCTCGAGACTTTTCGTTGAGCCACGCAAAGCTTTTTCTGCTATTCTACCCCTCCTCATTTTTCTGCTACGCCAACCTCCCTCCACGACAGGGTCGGCCACCACACTCCTCCTACTCACTCACCCGAGTTTCGTATGGCCGTCCCTCTCAGTCCTGTGCACCAAGAGGTGCCTCACTTTGACCTTTCTGCACTGCTCAAGGCCAAGATGTCTCACCCCGACTCTCCCACCAGTAATGGTGACAAGACAGCTCGCTGCTCCTTCTCCTCGGTGCGAGAGAACGATGATGGCCTAGCGCAGACCTTCACGCGGTCCAAGATTTCCTCCTACTCACATGGGACGGAAGAGGTATTCGATGAATCACCCACCGCTGAGATTGCACAGCCTTTGTTCCAGGCTCCTCTGACGCAGCCTCACAGTCGGCTTCATGGATTTTGGTACCCTGCGGATGGCTTCCGTGGATGGAAGCAGATTCCTATCAAGGGCAAGGCCGCGAGCCGTAGCTGCGAGGATTTGCACAAGCTGTCCATGACCTGGAGCTCCCCCGCCCCCGTCGTCACCAAGAAAGCTGACCACTATGCCACGGGAACTTCGCCGCTGGAGCGCCTTCCGAGTGAGGTTCTGGGTAAGTTTAGCAAATGAACCGGGGGCCCTGTTGCCCTGAACCCCTGCTGTACGGCGCCGCTGACTTGCTGATCCTAGGATCCATTATCGATCTTCTCGTCATTGAGATCCCTCCCAACGGCCTCACTACGCGAAACGCCGATTTGATGGCCTTGCTCCTTGCCTCGCGATCTCTCCACGCCGCAACCCTCAACACCCTCTATAGACACATTACCATCCCCCACTCGCGCATTTTCCGCAAGTTCCTTACAACCATTACAGAGTACCCCTCGCTTGCCTCGATTGTGCGGCGCTTGGACTTCAGCCACTTTAATCCTTCAACCATCTTCTCTACCGCCAGTGAGCGGGCGCAGACTCGAAACCTGACATCTGAGACCCTGCTGCAGTGTTTGGAGCTGACTCCATACCTTCAGGAATTCCTCGCGCAAGAGTACATTGACGAGGATCTGGGCCCTGATGTTCTCAAGAAGATCTTCTTTGGTCTCCCCCGTATCCAAGCCGTCGACTTCTGCGGCTGTGCTTCGCCCTACTTCAAGAATTCTTTCCAGACCCTGCTCCAGTCCCCCTGGCCAGAATCTCTTACTCTTACACGCGTTTCTTTCCATAAGTGCCTGAGCCTACCTGCGTCTGCATTTGAGACCATTCTGCCTCGCCTAGAGCGAGTTACCCATCTTGACCTCGCTGGAACGCGAGTGACAGACCTCGCTCTGCAGAGTATCCCTGAGACCGCGAGGCTCACCCACTTAAACTTGGCCAAGTGCAGGGAGCTCAGCTCCGAGGTTGTGGTCAAGTTTATCACGACCCACCCCTCTGTTATTCAGACCATTACGGTCCTCAGTCTAGCTACTAACGCTGGTAGCCACCTCCTCCTGGGAAAGACAGATGTGGACGCCATCCTCCCTCGACTGCCTACTACTCTCAGATCTCTGAACCTGAAGGGAAGCAGAATGGATCCCTCCCAGATCCCCCTGCTTACCCCTCTCGTCCAGCATCTCGAAGAGTTGGCTATTGGTCGTGGTCTTGACCTCGGCGATATTCACCGGCTCCTGTACCAGGATCAGCAATGGATTCCACACACTCTTCGTTATCTTGACATCTCGGACATTGATACTATCATCGGAAGTGCCAACGCAATGCTGGGGCCCGCCAGTGCCCCATTGCATGTTATCGAGCTGGAGGAGCGTGCATATGAGCGAGCCGCCAAGGCCAAAAAGAACCTGGAGCGTGTGGGATGGACTCCCAAAGAGTTTGGCAGCCGCTATTGGCTTGTGAGAATGAATGCCGACGGCACTACTCGGGACAATGGTGCTCGATGGTGGAAGATGGGGGCAGAGAGCTGGGGCATGAGGAAGATCCCGGTAGCGGAGGCCGACGTCGGAGGCATGTACGGAACATTCATGTTCGGACGACGATTGTAAAGCCGAGCCGCGATTGACGATGAACGATACGCATTTTTGGAACTCTACTCATTGCTTTTTATGGAGTTGCTTGGGCGCCTGGTTTTGCCTTCCCCTTTGGTCTTAAGTTGGTTGCATCGGGGCACAATATCCTAGGGCGCATAGCGTTGAAATCTTAGCGAAAGAAAAGTCTGTCGATTAAAAAAAAATCTTTATAATCTTAGGAAGATGGTTATAGAAAAAGAAAAGATACGTTTTTTGTTCAGTCACTATTACTTTGAGCGAGTTCGTCAACTGCATTCTAACCAAAGCGCTCCGTAAAATCACAACGCTGTAGACCTATGTCTGACTTAGAAACCGGAACTACAACTCCGGAAATATTAATGGGTCTCTTTGATCGACTTGATATTACGGAAATTTGAGGAGCTCGAGAACCCGTAATTTACCGGCGCTGTATATTGCTATCTATTCGTGTATGAGGCATTCTGTCGGACGTCATTTGATTCCTGTAATGCGCGTTGCTAGCGAATGGTAGGGCTAGACCAGGAATGCTAATTCAGAACGGGTCCATGTTATCGAGCCATTAACTAGGGCGATGTGTCAAGTGGTTGACTGTAACAGTATCATCTCAGCCAACGACTTGTCTTTGAATGTTGTATTACTCCTAGTTTTTTAAGAGGTCGAAGAGAGTTTCCACTCTTCCTCGCCTGATGCAGAGCACCGACCTAGTTCGTTTCCGAAACGGGCGGCGCAACCCAATGCTCCATACATATAGGTGGCGCTCGGACAGTCCCACCGCAATGTGGCTGAGGCACATGTCACGTGAGAAATGTCTCGGAAGAACAGGCCTCCCGGAAATCAGTCCTATTGCGACGTAACCGCGATGGCCGTGCCTTGCTCCCTGGCAAGCTCCATACAACACAACGTCAATTCGAGTTCTGGTGCTTCAGTTGCATCACCATGGCTCCCAAACCGGACACGCCGTTCCGCTCTGCGGACATGAGCATGGTGCAGCTCTATGTATCTAATGAAATTGGTCGCGAGGTTGTGACGGCCCTTGGCGAGCTTGGACTCTGCCAGTTCCGCGACGTAAGCCAATTCTTCATCGAATCTATCGCCGGTTCCATCAACTGACGCGTTCTTTTCATCTAGTTGAACGAAAATGTCAGTGCCTTTCAGCGTACATTCACCCAGGAGATTCGGCGACTCGACAATGTCGAGCGACAGCTGCGTACGTCATCGGCCAGGCAACCGCGAAACCCTTCCCTAACGATTGAATAGGATACTTTTACGCTCAGATGGAAAAGATCGGGATCCCGCTCCGGAAGCTGGATCTCGATGTTGAGAGACTTGCATCCCCCTCCACCACCGAGATCGACGAGCTCTCCGAACGAGGCCAGAAGCTCGAGCAACGAATCTCTGCCCTTAACGAGAGCTACGAGACTCTGAAGAAGCGCGAGGGCGACTTGACCGAATGGCGATGGGTTCTCCGGGAGGCTGGTAGCTTCTTCGATCGTGCTCACGGAAACGTCGAGGAAATTCGAGCTTCAACCGACAATGACGATGCTCCCCTGCTTTCGGACGTTGAGCAGCACCATGGAGCCGCCGAGGTCGAGCGATCCTTCTCTGGCATGAACATCGGCTTTGTTGCCGGTGTCATTGCCAGGGACCGCGTTGCTGCCTTTGAGCGAATCCTCTGGCGAACCCTCCGTGGCAACTTGTACATGAACCAATCTGAGATCCCCGAACCCCTGATTGACCCCACCAACAACGAGGCCGTCAACAAGAACGTTTTCGTCATCTTCGCTCACGGCAAGGAGATTCTCGCCAAGATCCGCAAGATCTCGGAGTCTATGGGTGCCGAGGTGTACAATGTTGATGAGAACAGTGACCTCAGACGCGATCAGATCCACGAGGTCAACAACCGTCTCAATGATGTTCAGAACGTCCTCAGCAACACCCAAGCAACACTCCAGGCTGAGCTCAACCAGATCTCGCAGTCCCTGTCCGCCTGGATGGTCCTTGTTGCCAAGGAGAAGGCGGTCTACAACACCCTTAACAACTTCTCCTATGACAGCGCACGCCGTACCCTCATTGCCGAGGCTTGGGTCCCTACCAATGATCTGCCTCTTATCAGGACAACACTGCAAGATGTGACGAACCGAGCCGGACTCTCCGTTCCTTCCATTATCAACAAGATCCAGACTAACAAGAAGCCCCCCACATACCTGAAGACCAACAAGTTTACTGAGGGCTTCCAGACCATTGTTAATGCCTACGGAACTGCCACTTACCAGGAAGTTAATCCGGCGATGCCTGTCTTCGTCACATTCCCTTTCCTGTTCGCTGTTATGTTTGGTGATCTCGGCCACGCCATCATCATGCTTTCAGCTGCTCTCGCCATGATTTACTGGGAGAAGTCTTTGAAGAAGGTCACCTTTGAGCTTTTCGCCATGATTTTCTATGGACGATACATCGCTCTCGTCATGGCTGTCTTCTCTGTCTTCACTGGTCTCATCTACAATGATATCTTCTCCAAGTCTATGACTATCTTCCCCAGTGCCTGGGAGTACCGCAAGCCAGAGCACTGGACTAACGGCACCAGTGTCATTGGCACCCTCAATGACGAGGGTTACCGCTATCCCTTTGGTCTTGATTGGGCTTGGCATGGCACTGAGAATGATCTTCTCTTCAGCAACAGTTACAAGATGAAGATGAGCATCATTCTTGGTTGGGCTCACATGACTTACTCGCTCTGTTTCTCGTTCATTAATGCTCGCCACTTCAAGAAGCCCATCGATATTTGGGGCAACTTTGTTCCTGGCATGATCTTTTTCCAGTCCATCTTTGGATACCTTGTAATCTGCATTATATACAAGTGGTCTGTGGATTGGCAGGGTACTGGTAGGCAGCCCCCTGGTCTGCTTAACATGTTGATCTACATGTTCTTGCAGCCTGGTACTCTGGATGTGCAGCTCTACCCAGGACAGGCGACAGTCCAGGTCATTCTCCTGCTCCTTGCCTTTATCCAGGTTCCTATTCTTCTGTTCCTCAAGCCCTTCTATCTCAGATGGGAGCACAACAAGGCTCGCGGTCGAGGTTACCGTAGCATTGGTGAAAACTCTCGCGTTAGTGCCCTGGATGGTGATGATGATGAAGAGGGCCAGGGCAACGGCAATGCACATGGCCACGAGCAGAGTTTCGACGAGGATGATGAGGGTGTTGCTATGATCTCCCAGAATATCGACGATGAGGATCATCATGAGTTTGAGTTCAGCGAGGAGATGATCCACCAAATCATCCACACCATTGGTAAGTCTTTTTCTGACATTGCTTGTTTCCATCTGGACCTAACAACCATTTAGAATTTTGCCTCAACTGTGTTTCCCACACTGCTTCTTACCTTCGTCTCTGGGCCCTGTCCCTGGCCCACCAGCAGCTGAGTGTTGTGCTCTGGAGCATGACTCTTGGACCTGCTCTTGCAACCCCTGGCGTCACCGGTGTCATTATGATTGTCATCTGCTTCTATATGTGGTTCTTCCTTAGTAAGTCCTGCCAAATCGCCATTGATCCAGCATCGTTTCTGACATGTTTGCAGCTATTGCTATTTTGGTTTGTATGGAGGGTACCAGTGCCATGTTGCACTCTCTCCGATTGGCTTGGGTCGAGTCCTTCTCCAAGTTTGCAGAGTTTGCGGGTTGGCCTTTTGTGCCTTTCTCCTTTGACACATTATTGGAGGAGTCGGATGAGCTTAAGGATTACTTGGGATAATAAGGCGGTTTTGGGCTGGTTAATCCACATGTTTGTCATAGACTTGTAGTCCCTTTGTTGTATCATAGGTAGTAACACATCGTAAGTTCTAGAATTACTTGTGGTGTCATGATTCCCTGTGCCTAGATGTTCGTGAACCCATTGTAAAGGACTAGCTGTACTATAATGTTTTATTTCCCTTGCTCCAAGTTTTCTACCCCCAAAGAGGAGCTGTGACTTCCACTGCCCGTTCCACAACGGCCCTCACCCTGTCCGCAAAAATCTTGTTGCTGCATTCCACCTCGAGATCTTCCAGCCACACCGTTGCCGCCATCCTGTCCACCTTGATGGACACTCCTGGCACAGGAATGCCAATCTTGTGCAGCCTCGCAATCTCTTTGCGCTGCCGCTCCTCCAGCTCGGCGCTGGCCTCGTCGCCCTCCACCTTCATGCCGTCCTCGTCCTCGGCCTCGGCCTTGGCCTCCTCCTTGGGCGACGGAGGCAGCTTGGGCGTGGCAACGGGGGCCACGTTGTCTTGGCCGAACTGGGCCTCGAGGAACCACAGGAGGCGCTCGAGGCGCTCCTCGGGGGTCGGGGTGTGGTGGGGGTTCTTAGCAGGCAGCTCGTGGGTATGGGAGTGCTTGGCCGACGATCGCTTCACGGCGGCGGGGGAGCTCTCGACGGAGAAGAGCACGGCCATGACGGAGTCGGCAATGCCGTCGTTGAGCATGTTGCCCTCCCACTCCAGCTCGACCTCGCCGTTGGTGCGGTAGCGAACTGTGACGCAGCCCATGACGAGGTACGCTGCCACCAAGCTCGCGACCTCTTCGTCGGCCTCCTCGGTATCCATCTTGTCCTCATCAGGGGTGGCGTCGTCTCCATTGGTGTGGCCGTTCTTGCCGCGTCGCATCTCTGGGAGCTCTTCAATAGTGCCGAACGTGCCCTCGAGAGCCCAGCGAACGAGGTCAACGCCAGCAGCACTGAGCGTCAGGCGCTGTTTGCAGGTAATGGTTGTAGTGTTGAGACCTGCATACTCGCGCAGGTCCTCGGGGGCCATGAGGGAGAGCTTGAAGTCGTTCTGGACGAGCACACCGGTGACGAGGGGGGCCGATCCCTCGGCGTCTGGGTTGAGCTCCTTGGGCGGTTGGATCGAGGCGAGCTTGCCGACGACCTTGGCTGTCTTGTCGGCCTTGAAGGGGATGCGAAGCTCCTCGCAGTTGCGGGGCGAGTAGACCTTGACCTTTGTAGTCTTGCTTGCGTTGAGGGAGAGAAGTTTGGACTTGAGACGCATCATGTTGTGTTGCTCGCCGTGAACAAGAATCTGACAGAATAGTTAGCACGAATTGGTACGACAGCCAGGGGGCAGAAATATGAGCGACGTACCACAACCGGTGCCGCCACCTCTTCAATGAACTCGCGGTTCTCAACGCCGTCGACGTGAGCAGCAAACGAGTACTCCTGAACACTGCATCGTCGCGGGATGAGGACTTTCTCTCCATCGCTGCCAGGCACCCGGCGAGCGCCAGCCATGCTCCGTGACATGACAGCCTGGATCTGGTCTGGCTCCTGCATAATCTGTTTCGCCATAGTGCCCTCAACGCTGTAACCAGTGATGATGACGCCGTTCTTCTCGCTTGGGGCCCAGCGTTCCAACAACTCTCGGCTGACACCGTTTTGGAGCATACCTGGACTGGCAAGCATGACACAGCCTCCCATGTCATCAAATCGATCAAGGTTTTTGAGAGAGCGAATGTACTTGAAGTCCCAAGGACCACCCTTGCCAGCGCCATCACCGGAAGCTTCCGCCTCGGCCATTCGTTCACGGAAGAGACGCTTGATGTTGTCGTTCATGGCACCGACGTATGTTTGGTAGACAAGCATACACTTCCTGGCTAGGTTACTAGCATAGTAGATAGGGAATTTCTGGAATTCGGAATGTTTTCCCCAGTACTCGTCCAGAATGAGCAAAAGTTCCTGAGCTCGTCCCAGCGCAAACACGGGCATTAGAACACGGCCGCCACGGTTGAGAATTCCAGTAATGGATTTCATGAGAGCCTGCTCTCGCTCAAGTCGTGGGACGTGAGACGCAATGCCGTAGGTGGATTCAGTAATGAGAACATCAATTTTGACGCCCTTGGGCACTTCAGCAGAGACAAGATGTCGATCCTGTTCACGGGAGTAATCGCCAGTGAAGAAGATGTTCAAACCAGCAATCTCGATGAGAAACATGGCTGCACCGAGGACATGGCCAGCGGGATAGGGGGTAATTCGGATGGAGGAGATTGTGTGGGTAGTGTGATAGTCAATGGCTTCAATCTGAGGGAAGGTGTTAAGATGGTCTTGCTCAGTGTACACGGGCTGGGATGTTGGGTTTGAAGATGTGTTGCCCACTCGAACACTATCCTGAATGAGCCACTTGTAAATGGCCTTTGTAGGATGTGTCATAAAGACACGTCCTCTAAAGTTAGTCTTTGCAAGAACATATGGCAACGATGCCGCATGATCGACGTGGAAACTATTGCTAGTTAGCCAGGCATATTGATGAGAGCGGTTGGCTGGTGGCTGGAGAGCAGGGCTCAGGATTCAGGGACTGGACGGCATCACGGAACAACAACAAAAGACGTGAGTAAATGGGAAATACTGTAATTGTATTCATCTGGCATACTGGATGGAAAGATATCATACGAGCAACGCTCTGAGCAGGGACAACACTGTCCGTCCCATTACAAAATCACCATGTTGTCCACCGCCTGTCCAGCCTGAATCACCGATGGGGAGGGAGAGGGGCGCTTACTGGCTGATGAGGAGCACGTCGACGGTGCTCAGATCGAAGTCGTCGTAGAACGGAAGCGCAGCGAGGCCGTCATAGGCTGGATGTTGACCGGCATCGAGCTGGGAGTGGCAATTAGACGAGCTCGTCGCAGGAGCCAGGACAAGTCTCTGTTCTTACCATGACCGTCTTTCCCTTGTACTGAATGATGTGACACGACCGACCGACTTCGTTTCCACCCCCCAAACACAAAAACATGAGCTCATCGGAGGGGTCCGCAGATTCCTCTGTCACGGCCGTATTCATGGCCGCCGCCTTTCGCTTGGACGCCATCGTCACGCACGCTGCTATATCAAGCTCCCAGTTACATCAGTCGATAAGAGAACCCTGTAGAGTTAGCTCAACAGTCCCCTGGCCGCGCGCGAGAGCAGCCGGGACTTTGCGCAATGCGATTCAGAGCAATGCGCGCGGGGAATAGGAGCAATACAAAAAGTTCACGCTTTATCTAGCGGTAGCCTGTTGCGCCGAACGGTGTAATAAACAGCACGCGTATAGAGCCAGCGGGTAAATCCCGGCAAACCCCGAATCGTGCAGAACGCGGCTCTTTGCTCCTCACGTGACTTTAAAACTACGCGACTCCCATTCTGGAGTCGAAGCTCTCTTCTTCATGCTCCTGCTTGTCAAACACCGTCTCAACTCCGCGACGACATCCAACGTCTCCATCTCGCGACGCCGCATCACCGTTGATCTCTGCCGAAGTATTTTCGCGCAGGATATACAACAACCAAAAACCGCGAGCGAACCGCCGAGGTCGAGCGCGTCGGATGGGAGCTGTCACAATTAACGTGACAGGCTTTCCTGCCTGCTGAGCTCGCCCTCATCAGCTTTTCGTTTCTCCTCGCTCCCGTCCACCCCTCGTGGGATTCTGCCCCGACGCCTCCGCAATGGCTCAGCCTCAGCCCCAGGCGCCGGCGCAAGTCCCGCCGCGCGCATTCTCGCCACCGCAGCCAACACCCTCCCCGGTAACATCGCAGTCGAGCTTTGCGCTTCCTCCCAACAAACGAGTTCGAACCGATGGGCCACCGTCTCAACCCGAATCGCCCTATGCTAGCTCGCCTTATGCTGCCAGTCCCGGCGCTGCTGGGACGCCCCCTGCGGCCGCGGGATCGCCTGCGTATACGCAAAGCCCGGCCCTACCAACAGCCTATTCGACCCCATACACGAACGGGCACACGACCCCCGGCTTGAGTCTCCCAGATGGCCGCCCGAGCTCGACGCCCCCAATGCAGCCTCAGCATCATATGCCGACTCCGCTCCCCCAATACACTGCGGCGACGATGGCTCCTGCTCCAAACCACGCTCTTGCTCCTGCTCAGGGACCTGGGGCCATGGGACCTCCACAACGGCCAGCTGATCGACCGGCCAAGGACTACGAGTACGATGTGACCGACTCGCTGGCTGGCACTGGCATCGATTTGCGAGCAGAAGAGCAATACATGAACGATCTATACTCGAATAATTTTGATATTAGCGATGCGAGGACCGGGTTCGCCCATCATCCCCCAGGGCCCAAGGCCACATTCTATGGCGCGGGCCCGGCGAACCAACCCGCTCAGTCTGTGCCCGATCAATCGCAAGACCAATTTGCTGCCCAGCAAGCCGAAAGAGCATGGTCCGAATCATCAATGCGACTGGCTGTTCAGCGGACACAGGAGATCAGTGACCCATTCCTTTTAGTCGCTATGCTTCATCGCCGTGCAGAAAGAATCGCAAGAGAACATCACCTCAATCTTAATTTAGACCTGAAGAACAACGCACAGAGTATGGGCAAGATGAGACTGCCAGAGCAGTTTGCTCAGCCAAAGGTTACGGTCAAAGTCACGCCTGGCCCTGACTCAACCATGGTTAGCACTACAGGATCCTATATTCCCCACGATGCCTTCCTGGTTGACCAGCTGGCCCTGATGTCGATCGCAACGAAGCAGCGGCTTCGTGAGCTGGTAGGGGATGCCAATCTAATTGCCAGCAACCGCCAAAAGACGTCACATGGTGATGTGCCGGAAGAATGGGCACCTGCGGCGGCACCAATGAATGCCGAACCTCTCGGGCAGGATGACGCCGAAAAGGATGGAGTGGACTCTGAAACTGCTGAGGGGGATGGTACAGGCTCATTAAAGCGTGAGCACTACTGGTTGACCAATATTGGTATCTCTACTGACTTTGCACAGGTTCTGGAGAAATGGCTGGCCTCAGCAGCAACCCTGCACCGAAAAAGCTACCCAAGATTTCGTCTTATATGACAACTACGATGCGTGAGCTAGCACGACAGGAACGTGAATGGGAGGAGGCTCGGCTACGGAAACGGCAGCTTCGCAAAGACGGGATCCCTGACTCAGGCACAACAACCTCGCGTGCGGGAAGCGTGGCGCCCGGCACACCTGGCTCTGTAGCACCAGAGCCTGAGAAGGCAATGACCAAGAAGGAAATGAAGAAGAATCAAGCTCTTAAGGCTGCCGAGGCCAACAGCCATGCCAACCAGAATATGACGAGCAGCATGTTCGCCGGGTTGGGTGGCAAAGGCGGCCTCTTCGGCAAAAAGAAGACGGGCAAGACATATGACTGGATGAATGTCGGTCGCGGGGGAAGCGGCGCGAGCACGCCCACTAGGAACGCTCCTGGACCTGGCAAAGGAGCTCCAGGAGCACCAGCCCCCGCAGCACCAACAAACCTCGCCATGACGACCGAAGGTCGCAACCGCTTAGGTACATGGAGAGAAGATAAGGAAAAGGGTAGAAATATTCAACTACGAGACTGGGTCACGGTGCTAGAGCGGGACGGCCGTGAACACCGGGCGCTGCAAAAGGCATACCTGAACCTGGACGCATCAAACCCGAAATAAAAAAAGGAGACATGGATTTTTGGGGAGTAATGGAAGATGAGAGAGGGGACATCAGGGCCGAGGTTGGGGGAGATACCCTGCGCCGTGTATGTGTTTTTTTTTTTGGCAGATTTGACTTAGCCCGGCGTTATCTTGAGGCATATGGAATGGCCGGATTGGGCATTGCGGGACGCAAGGCCGGCGGGACGGATGCACCGAGGAAGGGAGACTGACGTGGACAATGCCATGCCATGCCCAAGCATCATAATGATTGTGTAGTATTTCTTGGGGTCGAAAAGCGGAGAAGTGATGGCGACGGCCACCAACCCAGGCAAGCATATAGCAAAGAAAGGCCAAAATGAAAAGAGAAAAGAAAACTGATAATGAAGCGCCCTTCCCCAGAGCATTCCCCTTGGCGACGAATTGCATTCCTCTGCAAGTGGAACCCTGTAGGACCGAGCACAACGGCGCCAGCAGGTTAATCAACAAGTAGGAGAGGGTGTATGTGTGTATGAGAGCAAGTTGACGATGCATGCTGGTTAGATTAGTTATCAAGGGCTTCACATTGCTGGCGTTAAAAAGTGGGACCATGGCGACATATACTTTCCCCTCTCCCTGACCATCGTGGACCTCAAACGCCAAAGATACTCGCCCTCCGCATTCTTCAGTACTTCTTCCCGCACACGCGCGATCTAACCCGCCCTCGAGTTTGGAAATAGCGCGCAAGTGCCACACACAAAGTTCTTCGGCGCCGGCAACGCGCAGAGAGGGGGGGATCCTTGGAATCACCCTATCAAGGGAGATAGAAAAGCGCTATATTGCTCTTAGCAGGTCTGGATCTCACGAGGGAACCACTCATTCCAACAAGAAGTCAACACTGCTCATCATGGCCATCGCAGTAAATTAGTTTGCCCCACATGTTCCTCTTCCCCAATATTTTTCGGGATAGGCTGACGATAGTGCGGGTGTTCTCACGATGTAGGCAATCGGCCAGATCTGTGCGACGGCGTCGGTTAAGGGGAATCTAGAACAGTGTGTCAGGCTAGTAAGCAGGGCGGCGGAAGGAGGGGCAAAGGTGCGTTGCGTGTGCATGTGTAATCTTTCAGGTGGGGTTGAATGTCTCTGATGCAAGTTTTTGGTGTTGAGGGAAACACCAAGTTGTGTTTAAAGTGAGTTTTCTGCGGGAGGAACGAGGGGTCAGCAGACAAGTTGTCGGCCGAAAGAAGAAGCTGAGCGGCGATCACAAAAAGACAAAATTTGTGTCTTAGCTGATCGATCGAGTTGTTCGGACGCAAGGACTTGAGGATGGCTCTCAAACCAGAGTCAAGGCACTGTGAATACTCCCGCGAGACATGCGCAGGGCCGACTTGATGAGACCTCACGCCCCCCTCTTCTCCCCCCAGATCTGTCTTGCTGGTCCAGAACAGCGATACCTCATCCTCCCAGTCCCGCATCATTGTTCACACAGTATACTTTGCAGTTGGTTGACTCTGTGTCCAGATTCTCTTCTTGCCCGAGGCCTCAGACTACATCGCCCTCAACGCCCAGGCTTCACTAGAGCTTGCGGAGCCGCAATCCAGTTCTCCCTTCGTGGCAGGGCTCCAGGACGCCGCGCGCGCCCACAGCATCGCAGTCCATGTGGGCATCCACCACCGGCCCGCTGCGGAGGGAAAGCTGCTGAACCGCAACTTGTACATCACGGCCGAAGGTGTCATCGACGAGGCCGCCACATATGACAAGCTGCACGTCTTCGACTATGGTTCGCTCAAAGAGAGTGCGACGGTCCAACCCGGCCCGTCGCTGACAGCGCCGTTCGACTCACCTGTCGGCCGCATCGGCAGTCTCATCTGCTTCGACCTGCGGTTTCCCGAGGCGGCGCTGGCGCTGGCTCAGCCCGGTCCTAACAGCAGCTGGGCACAGCGGCCCGCGCAGATCCTCACATACCCGAGCGCCTTCACGCTGAGGACGGGCATCGCGCACTGGGAGACGCTGCTCCGGGCGCGGGCCATTGAGACGGAGAGCTGGGTGGTTGCGGCGGCGCAAGTGGGCTGGCACAACGAAAAGCGGGCAAGCTACGGCCGGAGCTTGGTGGTGGATCCATGGGGCCGGGTGGCACTCCGGCTCCGAGGCGCCGTTGGCTATACCGGGGACGCCGACGCCGATGCCGAAGCGAAAGCCAAGGGTATCCCGGAGGGCACGGCTGAGGATGGCGCAGTTGAGGAGTTGGGGTTTGTCAATATTGACCTGGAGCAGTGGGAGCGGGTCCGCAGCGAGATGCCGTTGAAGCGCCGAACGTGAGTACCTCCTTACTCTTCATTTCTTTTGCTTGCTTGATCGATTGCTTGCTTGGTGGCTTTGTTGGTGCCGACGACCCTCATGACTGATTGATCTTGAGTTGCAACTGTCAATTGTCTCATTGGTTATGTTTCGCTATGTCTTTCATCTTCCCCGACTTGGTTGGCGCTTTATCAAGTGGCTTACCTGCTGACTGACTGACACGCAGTGACGTTTATCCGGAGCTGGCAACCACTAAGGCTCAGTGACAATCACCACAGAGAATTGATATGGTGGAAAAGCGATGGCATGACAAGTGATCAAATCCTTAGCCCGAATCGAAGACATACATTTCAAACTGCAGGGTCACATTGTTCAAGCCACAATTATAACACAAGCAGGGCTACTTGTCCAGCGCCCTACGCCGTGTGAGCTGTCATGTTAACCAGTATCAGGAGCTTCCACTCTCCCGGGTCAGCTGGATGCAGGGCCGTCACAAGGTTTGTTTGCTGGGCTGCCCCCTTTGCGCTGATGTCCGATCCAGAGTGCCAACCCGCAGCGTCACCCATCATCTCGCTGGCGCCCAAGTGATTTGTCACTTTTCCCTTGCTTGCGGTGTCTTGACGTATTCCCACAGCGGTTGGGCGACAAGGGGAGGAGCACACGCCTCTTACGCACGTACACACGCAACTACCGCAGAACAGAAAGACTTCGGTCCCATGTCCGGGGAGGTTGGAGAGTTTTCTGGGCCGCATTATTATCTGGTCCCTGGTTGGACAACGAAAGTTCCGGGTTTTCGGGACGGCATACAGGGTCCATCACGGAGACGAACTTGGCTAGCCGCGGGCGGTGGCGAATGGAGAGCATTACCATTAGGCGACCCTTGGTCGTACAAGGCAGGGTCTGCGTGTATCGTCTCCATCTGGTTGGGCTGAAGGGAGCGCCGAGAGCTGGTCCCTTTGTCTCCGGAACATTCATCCAACACCCGGCGATCGTGAGCTCGGTTAAGCTTCAACGGGGAAAAAGAGGATCCATGGACATGGTACCCGTTTTTTGCTTTTTGGACCGCCGTCATTGTGAGCTATGACCTGTTGGATTTCAGATATCGGTATTCCTTTTTCGTCCCTGATGTTTTTGCTCTCAGCGTGCTACACCCCTATTAGGCGGGTTCCAAGGGATGGGGACGGGGAACGGGGGGATGAGCCGTTGAGCGCGTCTGATACAGTGCGGTCTCAGATCGTTGCAAGGGAACGAATGAATTTCATCTGCGACGCGACAAAAGAAAGGGCCGAAGAGAATCAAACAAGCACTCCAAACCCTTCTGGGGAAAACAACGCCGTTGGTTCGGCCGTCTGATCATGTCTCAGGGCGGATGATCGCCCCCGAATGAAAGAAAAATACTGTGACTAGAGAAAAAAGGCCCCTGCGATCAGTACGTACTGTACCTGCGAGGTAACTGCCGGGCTGGCGCTGTGAGGCTTACAGGCAGTAATTACTAGGCGCCATGGGCGTGCGTCTGGTACATGCAGGAACCCGCTAGGTACGGCTGCCTCTCACCAGGCATGTACATGGCCTGGCTGGGGCATATGGAAGCCAGGCGGCGCTTCCCATGCTAGCGGCCGCGGCACTGGGAGAAGCAGGGGACGGCATCGCATCCTCGGGTTACCCGCCATGCAAGGTCCCGGGACTACCAATGGCGGATGAAGCTGTGACCCGAGTTGCTGGGCTAATGGAGAACCGGTCATCAGGCTCCATCTCTGTGGTCAATCGATCAGGTCTGGCAGGTGTTCCGTCCGTCGACAGCGCCGATGCATAGAGCCCTCTCCACCGAGGTGCGGAGACTGGGGGGATCATAGTGTTGATGCTTTTTTTTTTTTTCCCCAAGACAGGACGGGAGGACCCTGCGACGTAGGGTCGAGACAGCCCGGGCGCTTGGGCAAGACGAGCAGGATTAATTATGATGACGATGACTCGATTGCGTTGTGGCCCGTAATAGAAAGTGGTGTCAGGCATGATCCATCGACACTCTGGCTGGCATCATCGCTGTTACTACATATGCTCAGCCTCGTTCCAGTCAGCCACATATGGCGGGGAAGGATAAGAAATTTTTTCAAATAAGTAGTAAGAAAAAAAAATACAGGGCATATTCGTGGGCAACCTGATACGTGTTTGAAAAAGAAAAGAAACCCGTATGGCACTCGACTATTAACCCTTAATTCTCCACTAGCCTCCTTTGCCACGATGAGAGATCTCACGTTTCCAATCGTCTGGGCTCCCTTCGGGCGGAAAAATACCACGGCATGGCATGTATGCGACGTTGCGGCATACCTGCAACGACCACACTCAATCTCGCCTGCCATCTCGCTTGCCACTCTGGATGGGGTCTGCACACTCCCAGTACGAAGCACCAGGGCAGGATCCACATGCGCCAGAAGGTTTTTTCTTTCCTTCTCTTACCCCTGTCGAGTGTCCATCCCACCGGGGAAGCAGGAAAAGAGGGACCCAGTGCGTATGCCCGCCCATCCTCTTCACGAGGCTGCCTGCACCAACATGACACTGACATATGCCTTGAACCAACATAGTATCTGAGCAGGTCTGTGCCAGGTTTCTTGCTTTCACCCGTTATGACCCAAAGAATCTTGTTGCGTGCCCCATGCTTTTTTATTCTTCTTTTCTTCCATTGATTGCCACGCCCCCCTTCATCATCCCCTCCCATTTCCCCCATGTTCATCCCATGCTTTTTTTTTCCCTGCTGTATGGGAGAGATAGGCTACCCATGTCACATCAGCTCCCACCCATGGTATACACGCCCCTCCCCTGCGCGTTCCTGGTGCAGCATATTGGCACTGTGTAGGACGTACCTTCTGTGCCTTGCAGGCGATATGCAATGCTACAGCGCCGTCACGCAGGGTACTTGATCCCGCTTGCCTTCTCCCCACCGCGGCCCCCCCGTTCCCGAGTCCCAGCGCTCCGGACCCGGGTGCCGCCTGCATTAGTCCACCCATATCATTTTCAGAGGTTTCGATGCTCTACCATGGAAGAGAAAAAAAAACTTGGAAAATATGGAGCCTTCAATTAATTAAGAGGGACCCGCTTCGGTTTTTTTCTTCTGGCTGCTCTGACCTGCTAAATGCACCCCTCCCTCCCTCTCCGCCTCTCTCCCCCCTTTACCTTTCTTAGCAGAGATGAGTGCAACCAAAAACAGATATTCCTCAGCCTTGCCATCTGGTATACTTCGTCCCATCCCAACTAACCATGCAATACGACCGAACTCATAGAAGGTGGGAACGCGGGAACCACCCTTTGTACAGTGCTACCGTACAGTCGCCCAATGAATGGCCCGCGAGATTAAGTCGGCCAGGGAAAAGCTGACCTGTCACTGGCATCTTGCATTGGTGGCTCGATAGACCCGGCCGATGGGTTGTTTGCCTGTCCTTCTGGCGCCGCTCCAGAAGCTTGCTTTTCCCCGACCCTAATATCCGTCCAGCCCTCTTTTTCCCAATCGTGGTATTTCTGCCTCGGTACCAGCTGTAGGGGACATTTCTTCCCACTTTTTACCTCGCCTCTCTATTCCACAAGACTTCCGCTCATGTGACTAGCAGAACCGGTGGTTGGCTTAGTTCCCCCGTGGCTCCCATGCCTTGAGGACTATCAATCTAATCCCCAACGTCCCGGCGTCCGCCCCCAAAAAGCCCAGCCGCTCCCGGTGGCGCTCGCGGATTAGGGTGCATCAGGATGTGGCAGAAGAAAAAGTAAAAATCAGGCGAGACAACAAGACCGTCCGGTCCCCCTCGCCTCTTTTCCCATACACACGTACTTTCTTTTGTTTGGTTTTTTTCTTTCTTTCTTTTGTAGCGTCGCCCTAGGCATTTCTTTTTCCTTTGCGTTTGAGCTTTCCTCCTTTTGGTGAATTCTCTCACTTGGCTTTGCCATTACGCTCGTGAATTTATTCCGACTGGCTGTATCAGATTCCTGTAACCCGTAGGCCGCGCGGGATCGTCCGCCCTAAGCAAAGACCCTTTCCCTCTTCTCACTCCTACCCCCGGCTGAGACCAAGACAGATACGTGTTTTAGGCGCGCCCCCGATCATCCCCTTGCCGTTCTTCCCTAGTCATCGCGATGTGCGGTCACTCGCTCGAGCCTCGGGACGTTCCAGATCACATACCGTCAACTAGGGCGGAGCAGAGGGAAGGGCGAGCGTGGCAATGGGCTCGGACCCGTCACAGATGGCCAGTTCATCAAGCAAAGCAGCTACGGATAGGCCGCGGTGAACTGGGGGGGAGGACCTCCAACCACGCCCGCACAAGCATGGGGCTCTTTTTTTCTTCCTCTTATGGCGAGAAAGGGAAAGAAAAAAAAACCATGGCTTGTCACCCGCCTAAAACAAAACTACTGCAGCTTCAGACGCTGCGCTGCAGCGCACTGAGCTGCCACGGGAAACAGCCGCGGCCGGGCCCCAATCTGCAAGGCTGCGTCACAGCCAATGTTATCTGCTGGAGAGAGAAAGTGCGTGTGATCGAGTGGCATGGGAAGGCTGTGGCCTGTTCTTTGCCTGTCGTTGGCCCTTGACGGTGATGGAAAAAAAAGGGTCCATGGCCCTGACGGCCTCGTGATTGACGGACGCCGTAATCGTATTCAAGATTGACTGCTGGGATGCGGGCGGGATCAAGGCGCTGCCAAACCCGTTGGTTCCTTCCCGTTTAGCCCAGGCAGGATCCATCTTCCCACCTTCCCCGGAATCAGACTCGGACCAACCTCATCAACTCATCTTATTAGTCGTGAACCACTGACACACACACACGCACACGAGCGCGCACACACGGAGGTGAGGGAGCAAGGGAGGGCTGCGCGCCCACTTTAATTACGGTGGTACCCAGCGTAAATCCGTCGGCGCAAATTGCAAGGTGCCTCTGCTCAGCTCGAGTGAGGCTGCCACCACCAGCGGCCAGCAATGGACGGGACGCTCCCACCGACGAAACTCGACGCCAGATTCAGGCCTCCCCGCGGTCACTCCGTCACGCGGACCCTCCCCCTCGCCTCCCACTAAATTGCAGTGACAGCAAACCTCCTGCAGCGCCTGTGTCTGGGAGAAGTGACCTATGCCCCCCCCCCCCGTCCTGTGCGCGTGTGAATGCGTGTGCGTCTGCGTGTGCGTCGCCTGCGCCAGTTTGCGCGCTGACTCTGCATTTCTAAAATAGGGTCCTGATGGCTATTAGTGCCCACGGCGCACCCCAGGAGGCTGTCCTGTTAAACGGAGTCTAAACTGACTCGTCGTCTCCCCTGTGTCATCATCTCACACGGGAGGCACACACCTGTTCCAAATTAACCCTGGCCTAATCCAGCCGAAATGTCCTCTTTTTTTTATGTGTGTGCGTGTGCGGCCGACGGGTAAGCCTTCCGTCGCGTCAGGTACGTACCACAGTACAAGACGTTGGGGAGGAAACGCTCGCTCTCGCGTTGCCATCGGCGCCATCGTTCACGAGCTCGCGTGGCCCCCGCGTGTCACCAAAATTCGGCTCAACGACACACTGTTAGGCCGATACCCGACAAATCTAATTGAGTCAGTACCTAGTTCATCACCAACGCCTTGTTGCATGCTCTGCAAATATCTTCCCTCAGAGAGAAAACCATTATTGAGTAATTATTTGTACATGGTTCATTATTTTATTGGTGCTCATTGCGTAACCTTGACACAGGCACCAAATCGCTTGTCTGATCTCCCTCAAACACTGCCGAGGCTGCCAGTATTTGATTCAAGCCACTGAAGCACACAGAAGTAATTATTATGGCAAAAGGATTATCGATCATATTGCTATCTGAATTATCCCAAAAATCAAAATCATTTCCCTTGCGCTGTGTAGCTAGCATGTCTTCCTTTTCTTCTAGGTACTATACAGTCTAAGATGATCGAAGAGGGGAAACCTGTGGGGGTATCGTCTATGTCCTGAGGCCAGCCCAGTGCTCCACGTGGTCAAGAGCATCCATGTTCCCCCCTTCTCATCGCACTCATTCCACCACTCTTGTACAACTTATACAAACGGTAAAAGAAACCCAAGCCAAGATATTGTCACAAGTATTCCTTTTCATGCGCCACGCTTCTACCCGCGAGGGTGCTGCGGGCTTTCCCAACCGACAAAAAGAAAACCCAAAAAACGAAAGATGCGGGAACAAGGGAAAATCCAACCAAAAGACAAGCAAGGGGTTGCGACAAACCAAAAGAAAAACGCACACAAATCCCCCAGTCTATATGCAGTAAAAATCGAACTTTTCCTCAACCGTTCCCAAGTTTTGTTACCCTCTCCCATAAACCAACGTTGATATCGCAAATTCGAAATCGTCATCAAACAATGCATCCGTAGTATTCGGCCTTGTTTTTCTCGGTCCATTTCGTCGCCGACTGGGAAGTCATATCGGCTCATCAGTAAGCCAATGTAAGGATCGGTCACGATCTGAGACATGGCGCATCGGAGCTGATCTGCATTCCAGCGATCAGTGCCCTTGCGATGGGGCCATGTGACCCGTAAGATTGAGAAGATAGTGAAATGGTCCCGGGCAGGTGCCGTCAGGATGTGTAAGATGTGTGAAAAAAAAATCCAATCCCAGCCCGTCTATGATCAAACGCCGCGCACTGAGTCCGTGAAAAACAAAAATATGAAATTCTCCGAAGAGAAGAAGACGACACTAAAATGTCATCGGCGCATCCTTTTTAACCTCCCATGAAAGTGCGCTTGCTGCTGGGAAGCAAGGGATGGCTGTGAGCCAACGCATATATGATTGTCGACAGGAATGCGGATTAAAAGGTCGTATCAGATTGCATTAGGTGCGCAAAGTGTGAGGCTCGCGACTCCGAGCCTCAAGGGGAAATTACAATGTCGTAAAGGCGGTAAAATCGCTGAAGTTGAACCGAATACACGTAGGAAATTCTCGTGTGGCGGTGGTCTGGCAATCACCCCACAAGCGGATGGAACCGTTTCGTCAATGATGCGATGAACCATCTTATTTGGGACGAGGAGGGGGCTTGGGAACGCCAGTGGTGTCATAGGCACCGCGACCCATGTTGCGAGGGCTTGAGGACTCCTGGGCAATCATTTTTGCTGTGAAGGTCGAAGTCGATATCTGCGTGAATGTCTGTTAGCTAAGATGATCTTGAGTGGAGTGGTGATTGCACCAAATGCAGTGCAGATGGCACTGCATTATAAATCTGGCGAGGCAGTGCAGCCTTGAAACCCAGTGCGTAGGCAAATATCTGGGTTCGGGCGGTCTTGCGACGGGGCAGATGAGTAAAGCGGTTCTGACTCACAGGATTAGACGTCGTAGTGTGACGCGAGCTAAAAAACCAATCAAATGGATTGGTGGAAGCAACGCTGGTAACAGGCGATGCTATAGGAATCAAATGCGCGAAGATAGCCGAATGGCGTGTCAGATGCGAGCGGCACCAATATTACTGGAGTGTTTCGGAGGAAGCGGCGTCTGCAAGGTAGTCGACGTGAGAGACGAGAAATCGGAGGCGCGGTGGAGATATTAGGCAACACAAGAAATAAGGAATGTCGCAACACAAGAGTGTGCCTCGAGGTAGGAGATGTTGGTGATGGAGAGAAAGGGGGTTCGTCAGGAGCTGAGCTTGCGCAACAGAGGGCGGATTCCTCGACCTTTAATAATAAAGGGATGGGGATCGTCTGGGGGACTTTGTGGTAGAAGGTTTCTCTCCTTCTGTCAGGTACACTACACCAAAGCGGATCGCTAGTGGAATAGGGTGGCGCCGGTCGGACGGTCGAACGATTTGTGGGTCAAACGGGGGTCCAAGTACTGCTTCGTAGGGGGGTGTGAGGCGAGTGTTATAAGGTGATCAAAATGTGAGGCGTGGTACGGGGTGCTAAGACGGTTGGCGGGAGATGTGATGAGCCGAGCTAGAGCAGTGTCCAAGCTAACTGCGAGAGTCTAGGGATGGATGATGGTGATGAGGGTAATAAAAGTTGATTAGATGGAGGGATGGATGATGGAATTAGTGGATGAAAGAGTTCTGGACCTGAGGGCGAAAGGTGTCGCTTTTGTACGAGCGTGTCTTCTAAAAAGAAAGAAGGGGCTGCTCGTCTCTCACCAAATTATCGAGAGAAACCCCCCCCCCCCCCTCTCCTCTCCCCCTGTACCCTGCAAAAGAAGCTGTCCAGGGGCGTGGCAGGCTCGGGGGGTGGGTTCACCTAGGGAATGAATGGACCCCCAGGAAAAGAAAAGAAGTAAAAAAGAAAAGGAGTGTGCCAGGCTCAACCATGGCTGTGGCTCACTCTCAGAGCTCCGGGGATGTCATCCAGAATGATGGGTGCCGTGTGGAGGGAAGCCCCCATGCTTGAGCCCTCACAGCGACCCTAGCTGCTTCTGCTGCCAGGCAAGCAAGCCCGGCTCGGGGGATCTGATGAATGCACACAGTACGGACAACGAAGAGGGCGTGTGGCAAGGCGCGCGCCTTGATCCGCAACGGCGTCACTTCGTACAATTAGCCACGCCCCCTTCCCTCCCTACAGTCTGTGTCGTCTCTGTTTCCCAGCCCAGTCCCATCCTCTCATTGCATGTACCAGCCGACCCAGAAGCGCCGATGCGATGTGTCGGCAGTGGATCGTCGCTTGTTTCTACCTTGGGGCCCGTTTTCCACTCGTGTGGTTGAGAGCATGCGGCTTGCGCTGCGAGGCTGCAAAGTCTCTAGCCACCACGGCGCTGCAAGCGCAACGACTGGACGGCATCGCCCACCTCTGCGCTTCGTCTCTTGCCTAACCCGGTAACTCGGCAGACTGGCGGCTCTCGACCAACTACCGCCGCGCAACGACTATCAGAAGCCATGCGCTGCTCTGTGCGTGCTCGTTCTACATGTCCTCAAACCCAGCTGTCTTCACCCAAGCGAGCAATCCGCACCCCGTCGCTCAGCCTGCCCTGCCTGTTGCTGAACTTAGTGCAAATGAGAATGAATGAGAGAGCCCACCGCGTCCGCCTTGGCTCAAAAGGCTGGGCTCCGGAGCGCCGCCGTGGGTGTGGGCCTTTGGCGCACCTAGTAACAGCCAGGACGCCAGCCAGCCAGCACGTTGCTTTTCAGAGCCCAGAAAGGCCAGAGCAAAA